>RJWT010003749.1:0-35460 GCA_004365215.1 Cuniculus paca | reverse complement strand
CTGGAGCAACACTTCAAGGTAGTAGCCAGCAAGAGCAGCCAGAACAAAAGGCAACAGCAAGCCTCTTTTCCTCTCTTATATTATACACAGGCCACCATCACCACCCCCTCCAGGGCTGGTGTAGCACTCACAAAATCTCCTTGTCCTCCTCTGGCACAGGATGACGATATTTACGAAGTAAGAACCCTGGCACCCTGCTGAGTCTCTTAGTTAAACTTCTAAACTGCTCAAGTTAACACAATATATCTATTGTAGGCTAACATAATAGAAAAACTACTGAACCCTATCTGTACCTCCTCACTCCCTTGCTTGTGAGGCTACCCCCCACCTTGAGAATGTAACTTAGTTCCTTATTCTCAGGTCTGTTTGGTACACCGTGCCCCAGCAGGTATGCCAACCAGGATGTTATAGATGTATGTGTAATTGTAACCATCGTCATCGGGGATGGAAACCAAGATGTTATAGATGTATGTGTAATTGCAACCATTGTCAACGGGGATAGAAACCAAGATGTTATAGATGTATGTGTAATTGCAACCATTGTCAACGGGGATGGCAACCAGGACATCATAGATGCATGTTTAATTGTAACCATTGTCACTGGGGGTATGGTTATAGTACATAAATACCTAGCTCTCCCTTCACTTGGCACTGCACAGTGGTTCCCTGCGTGGGTCCTGCTGTCCGGTCACCAGCTGGCTAATAAAGGCTCTTAAATTCTAATTGGCACCGTCTCTGGCTCCTTGGTTTTATCTTGAACCCGGTTCAATATCAACCATAACAAACAGTAAGAACAAATCCTCTGGCCATGGAATTGTGAAGAAAATAATAGTTTGTCTAGAATCTTATTCCTGATGTTTTCTCTTAAGTCATTTTCTGCCATCTGACACTCCTCCCTACTCCCTCTAGCACTCCCCCCACTCCCCCTAGCACACACACATTGTTCCTTGGCTGTAAAGTTCCACTTGCCTATACCATATTCAGAGCTAAGCCCAATCTCTCCTCTGTTTAGCACGACCTTGCCAAAGTGATTCCTGTACCGACATGATAGCCTCAATAAAGTCTTCCTTACTGTGCTTCAATAAGTATCACTGAATAATCTTTTTGCATGACTTTGGAGAATGAAAACTCAACCTGTCCTCCAACTAGTTGAATTCAAAATCTGCACATATATGTTCACAGCAGCTTTATTCAATACAGACATCTTTCAGCAGGTGAAGGGTGATCATTTGTGGAACCAGTGTCACAATGGGGGACCACCTTGGAACCCCAGAATTGGCAGAATTATTTTAAATTGAAGACATCTGAGAGTCAATAAATGCAGGAAAAAAGTTTTCCAGGAGCTTTCCTTGTTTAACTAGAAGCTAAATCTCTCTTGAGATTTTACAGCCTAATAAGAAAGAAAAAAAGTGCTCATACTTGTAGGCAAACATGGAAAACTTTCCTATCATGTTTTCCTAAAAATCCATTTCTCTTTTTCTAAAGAAACCTAGTTTTGCTTTCCATAAATGCAGATGTGTCTATTTCTTTCCTTTGCTCCTAGGTTAGGCATACTTAGTAGTCCCTCCTTCGTCCTAGAGGGATTAATTTCCAGTCCTCTGACCCCAAGAATAGTACAAGGAAAAAAGAATATGTGTGTGTGTGTGTGTGTGTTTTATTTATTAACAAAGCTAACCTGTCCTTCCATGTTTTATGTTCTGGTGGCTCCTTTGCATCATTACTCTTGTGCTCAGGGGCAATGACTAAATAGTGAAATAAAGGTTACTTGAACTGCAATACAATAGTCAGATCTAATAGGCAGATAACTAACAATATGCAGGCAGACACAGTGGACAAAGGGATGATTAACATTATGAGTAGGATCAATCATGATGAAATGGGACTTCATCACATTTCTCAGAATAACATGTAATTTAAAACTTAATGAATTGTTTATTTCTAGAATTATCCATTTAATATTTTTGGACTACAGTTGACTGCACATAGCTAAAATTCTGGAAAGTTTAACTATGGAGAAGGGGTATTATTTTTTAAATTAATTTTACTGTTACACTTTTGATATACATAATGATCACATTCATCATAGGGAATTTGTACCTCTACATAAAATATCTTGATTTTTCCTTTTTTCTCCATTCTCCTCCCCTTCAACCCTGCTTCCTCTCCTTATTTATGAAAGCTTTGTTTCCATCTTTTCCTTTTCCCTTCCTTTGCCTCTCTCCCCTCCCTTGTTCCCCTTCCCACTTGAACATTTTCTTCCCACTTCCCAGTATCTGTCATCCATTTTGAGAAGGGGGTACTAGTAACCCTTTAACTTTAACCACTTAAGTTGCTAGGTACTTCTTTATTATGTATATGAAGCAAACCTTTTACTCCTATCAATCTGTTTTTTGTTTTCTTTCTCATTCACTCACTCACTCACTCTCTGTCTATCTCTCTTGTTTAATTCCCAGGCTCTGGCTATAGGTATTGATTGTAAAAGAAAAGTTTTTTTCCCTTTTGCTTAATGGAAAGTGTTTTACATCTTTCACTTTACCTCAGTGGAACCTTTAAAAGGAGGTACCCAGCAGAAAGTCCCTGGGGGTCTGGCCCTGAAGAGGAGAGTGGACCCAGCCCCTTCCCTTTTTCTCCTTTGCTCCCTGGCCATGAGGTGAGCAGTTTTGCTTTGCTATGTGCTCTCTCCACTGCTACCCAGCACCCTCATCAGAAACCTACAACCAATAGCTCTAATCATGGACCCTTTAAAACTATGAACCAAAATAAATCTTTTTTCTTTAACTTGATGATCTTAGGTATTTGTTGACCAGCAAAGCAAAGTCTGTCAGGCTGATTTTTTATATACTAAACACAGGGTTAAATACCAATATGTTTACTTATGCAGTGTCTGTTGTTGCCTTACGTAAATTAACCAAATCAAAATAATAACAGTGATTTTCATGACTTCTTATGCTGCATGGAACATAAGGATCTTCACAGCATATAAATAGTTTTGGAAGTTCCTAGGACAATATTCAATACAGAATTTGAATAGGGCACAGAAATGGACCAGTTATGTATCAGACAACTGTTGGAATTATACTGGCTACATCTTCCCCTACACCCTTAGGCTGAGGCAGAGGGCTGACAAGGCAGGAACAGTTTCCCTAAGAGTGAGGCAAGGATACAAGCAAGAACAGCAGTAGCAAGTAGGATTTGGTTTTGTTCCATCAGTACTTGCATTTTTTTTTAGTACAGTATTCTTTACTTCCAGGGTAGGTGTTGTGGAATCACCGTCCTTATATTCAAGTAACACTTATTTACTTAATAATGGCCTCATAGTGTAAGAATACCAAGGCTGGCAATTTGGATATGCTGAAGACAAGCTGTAAAAAGCTTTCTGTAAGTAAAAAAATAAAAGTTTATCATAGGTATATATGTACAAGAACGAACACAGGACACACATAATACTATCTTCAGTTTCAAGCAACTACTGGGGGTCTTGGGACATAGTCTTCACAGACCACTATATAATAAACTATGCAATATTTTTTTTCTGTTTCCAATAGCTAAAAGGATCCTACCAATTTCTGATTAAATCCAGAACATGGACTTTGAGATCTGACTATATATCTCATTTTAGATTTTCACTGATCATTTTCCTGTTTTCAAATCTCCAAATCCAACCCAGTCTTCTACCCTAGAGTCTCGCTTGCTTTCTTCATAAACAGTGGCTTCTGTTTTTAGTATTCTCCAAAACTACTAATAATGTAACCTGTGTTCCACAAGCCTCTGGCTCCTCATTCTTGCCTACAGGAGTTTCTGAGAATGTGTTCACCTTTTAGAAGAATAACAGTGACTGCTTGAAAGAGGTTTAAGCAAACCAAACAGGGCACAGTGCCCAGGAATCAACATAAAGGTATTTGCTTTCTGTATGATATTTGTGAAATCAACAAATTCTTGTTCCCAGATTACCAGTATATAAAAATGAAACCAGATGTTTGCTTTTCTCTATTTCCAAAGAAAACTTAAAATACATAATTATTACAGAATTTAATTTTTTAATTGTGTAAATATTTGGATCCAACACCCTACCAGGTACTGGGAATGTCTTTGATCCACCCTCTTTTTCAGGGAAGACAGGCTACATGGCAGAAACAATACTTAAATACAAGTCAGGAGACAAGAGTTCCAGACCAGAGTTGCCCAGTCAATGAATTCTGGGGTAGGAGGAAACTGAGTTGAGTGACGGGGACAGTTGGAAGCAGCACAACCTCCAAAGAGCCTGTCTGTCTGCCAATGGTCTTACTCATTGGTCTCTCCTCTGAACTCAGGGCCACTTGCAGACCACTTAGAATTTGTTCTAAAAGATATGTGGTGCTTCTAAACCCTTCAGTAAAAGATAAACTTGATGGTAGGGATTTTAGTTATTATTATTTTTACCAAAGTACACAATACCTTATGCATAGCTAATATTTACTGAAAGCTATGTGCTGAGTGCTATTCTAACTGCCTTACCTGAACATATGAACCCATTTATTTTTCACAATAATCCCATGGGATAGATTCTATTACTCTTAACATTTTGCAGATCAGAAAACTGAGATCCAAAGAGATAAAACCCAAGGTTATGCCACTAGGAAATAACAGCACTTGGATTCAATCCTAAGCAACCTGGCTATAAGAATTCACATTCTTTTTTTCTTTTCTTTTCTTTTCTTTTCTTTTTTCTTTTCTTTTCTTTTCTTTTTTTTTGAGACAGGGTCTCACTGTGTAGTCCAGGCTGACCTTGAACTTTCGGTGATCCTCTTGTCTCAGTCTCCCAAGTGCTGGCATTACTGGCCTGCACCACTATGCCGGACCTCACATTTTTAATTACGTTGCTATACTCAACAGTCAATCAATTGCATATGCTAATTTATGCAAAAGAGCTCTAAAAGTACAAAGGACTAAAGCCCACAATAAACAAATCCAAACAAAAACAGCTCTCTCATATCTTGAAAATAGGCACACAGTAGTTTGTGAAGGTTACAGTTGTAATCCGATTGGAGTTTGAATTCCAGTTGTATGACTTTCCAGCTTTTGACAAAGCACTTCATCCTCTTTCAGCAATGTTTGAATCTGCAAGATTAAACTAGTAGATCTTAGGATGTTTGTGAAAATTAAGAAATATCAGATGCAGGCAGAACACCAAGAACACACCATCAACAGCGTGATCAATAAATGTTGGCTCTGAAACAGTGTGAAGTGCAGAAAATCTTTTTTGCCACATCATTATCAACAATTATAAAAGTCTTAGCCAGGGATTTACCTCAGTCAAACAAGCACCTGCCTGGCAAGTGCCAGGTCATGAGTTTGATCACGGGTGCCAAAAAAAATAAAGCAAAAACAAACAAAACAGAAAAAAAAAGTCTTAAATAGTAATCATGAGAACATATTTCTGTTCCTTTAACATACTGACAGGACTTAACTTTCTCATCCCAAGCCTGTAAAACAAATAATATTAATTAGCTCTAACGTCAGACAAAGAGATAAAGTGCTTCACCTGGGGCGAGGACGAGTGGGGGGGCTTCGTAAGCAAGAACCTTTCACACATTAAAGCAACTGCAAAGGGAAGTTCACCTAGGGAAAGTTCCCTATTAAGTACCTACGCTAAGAAAGGCAAACGGACCAAATGTGTGAGGACCCTGGAAAGCTTGCAACAAAGGGAAAGTTCCGTAGAGATGTTTGACATGGCAATACAAGGGCTGAAGACCCAACAGTTTGTGTGAGTCCAGCGAGAGGAATTAAGTACATACAACAGGAGGCTTTGAGAAAGAGGGTCCAGAATGGGCTTCCCTGGTCTGTAGTACAAACCCTTCCACAGAAGAAACCCCGGCCTAGAGGTAGGACAGAAGAAATAGACAAGTAAAAAGAAGACTGGGAAACTGTTGTTTTAAAAAACTGGTTTTAACTGAGGCTTGTGGTGTATGCCAGTATAATTCCAGTGGTTCAGGAGACTAAGGCAGGAGGATCTCAAATTCCAGTCCAGCTTCAGTAACTTAGCTAGACTCTGTCTCAAAAGAAAAGAAGGGCTAGGACTGTAGCTCAGTACAAAAAATCCCGGTAAAAAAATAAAACAACAAAAACCCACTGTAGTAGTTTTGAGGAAACTGTAGCTTTAAGGAAAGTGCAGCTTCCAGACCGAATCAGAGTTACCAAAGGTTACAGTTCCTTTTACTCCCTAGGAATGCTTTTCTTTCAGGTTCTTCACTCAGCTTCCTAGGAGTCTCAAGGATAGTGTCAGTTCATAAATTTGGCCTGCATTTTCCTTCTGATACTATAAGTTTATCAACACTAGAAGTTACTTCAAAGAATTCCATTCTTGAAGAAACAGTACTATTAATTAGTAGTTTATCTCTAAACTTCAAACACATATAAACAATTTATGTTTACCCTTATTGATAGTTTTGCATTAACCCACTAAGGGGCAAACTGACCTTAAGAAAACAGACAATAGGTAAATGATAAATAACTCAAAGAATAAACATCCTAGACCACTCCTCTTAAGGATACCAACATGAGCGGATAAATTCTTCCAAACCCAGACCGCATAGCTACTCACCCCTGGAGAGCCTGCACTTTTCTGTGTGTTGTGATTCTGTGAAATCTGCCTATGCCTCTCACTGACAGGTCCCGAAATGCTTTTCTACCAAGATACATCAAGAACCTGCAGAGGTGTGAGGCGAGTGGAGGTCGCTCTCTCCTCTTCAGGGGTCCCTCGACCCGGTCCAGTGATAACCCTGTCTCGACAGGGCCAGAGGGATTCTCCGTCTGGCAAATCGGACCAACTCCCTAAGTCCCTTCCCATCTTTTCAGCCGGGCTGAGAAGGGAAGACGGAGACCATTGCTCACAAGGAAGCACAGCTTACATTTTAACAACCTTTTTGGAGGGTTATATTTTTTCGGGGGTGGGGGTGATCATGTAATCATCGGGGAAAGGTGAGTTAAAGCACCGGAGAGGTAACACCTTTGCAAAATGCTGCAGGGATCCGAGACTCGCGGGTTCTCAAGACCCAGTAATCTGCAAAGACATCTGGCCGACACAGCTTTGAAGGTGCTTGTTATGCTAAAGATGCTTCTGGATCAGACCCTCATCTCATTCCCACGAGCAGTCGTTCCCCAGCTTTCCCTATACAAAGGCGGAAGTCAGCTCGGCCGCAGCCTAGAAAGAGGCTGGGGTCGCGGTCGGCCCCCGGGTGAAGGGAGACGCAGAGCGCAGGACGTCCAGCTGGGCTCAGCGGGCTCGCCGGGCCCGTTAGGAAAAGGCTTCGCGGGTGACAACGTTGGGGGTCAAGGTTGTTCCGGGCCCCCAAGGCCGTCGCTGAGAACGCACTCACCAGCCCGCTGCTGCGCAGCAAACGAACCGCTAGTCCTTCCATCCTTGCCCCAGGCCAGCGCTCTACACTCGAGGTCCGGGAGCGCCCGACAGTACTTTTAGGCTGGTTTCGCCAGGTCCCGCCTCCTCGCACCCGCCCCTCACACACCCTTCGAGACCCCGCCCCCTCGCGCCTACGGAACGCAAGAGAGACGCGTGCCTCCACCGCCGCCGGCGCCCTACGTCTAGCTCTCGCGAGACTTGAGCAAGGCGGGGGGCGGGAAGAGAGCCGGAGACACAACAAACATGGCGGTGGCGGCTGCAACGGTGACGAAGACGGCGACGGCGGCGGCGGCAACGAGGGCAGGGGCGTTGAACAAGGTGGTGGGGGTTAGTCGGTGCGGTTATCAGGAGGTAAATAGACTGCCGACTCGACCGGCGGTGCCGCGGTAAAACTGGGTGAATAGAAGGAGCAGGGAACGATGAGAACTGGCTTTGCTGGGGCCGGCTGACCCCGCCCGAACCTCCGTCCCAGCGGAGGATTGTGCGCGACGGGTCCGTGGGCAGGGTCATAATGTGAGACCTTCCCGACCCGAGTGGGGAGGGTGTTGGTGCCTGTGGCCGCGGGAGCCCGGGAGAGCGGCGCTTGTGGGTCGGCGCCGACCGGCAGGAGCTCGGAGCCTCTCGGGTGGGGAGCCTGCTTGGGGCTCTGACAGGTGGCTGCGGGGTGCTCTGCGGTTTGCGTCTTCCTGGGGTCCCAGGGGCTGGGGCGCAGCCCCTGGGAGCGGGTCTCCTAGGTGTTCCGAATCCTAGTGAGGATGCTTTCTAACGCAGGTCCTGAAGTTTGAGATGACTTTTAAACCTTGTACTTTTTAATTTCATGATCTTGCCAGGATCTGCTTTTGCAACATGTGCACTCTTAATTTTGGAAATATGTTCGTTTTCGGGAGGACAGTTCAGTAAAGAACTATTGAAGTTAAGTCAAGCTTTAGGTCTCCGATAAAGTGTAGCCAAGCTCTAGTAAGTGCTTGATAACTGCTACTCTGAAGTTAACTGATTATCGCTGCCAATAACCACGTGGTCCATTTATTGACCCTTAAATGTGCAGATCAAAACCAAAAAGGGTGACAAGCAGGAGACATAAAAGTCTTGGATTGTGAGATCTCGGGAAATTAAGTTTAGAAGACATAAAAGTAACTTAAAACAAGGTTTTTTTTTTTAGCATCTAGACTAACAATATTTAAATTGCTTGTTTTACATCGTGTCTTCAAAACAGAGATTAATACAGTATTATTCTTGGAAGAGTTGTACTGTGAATTGAGGTGGTTGGTGTTCTTTTCCCTAATAGTCCAGTCTTCAGAAAACGGTAACTGTTCTATACTGAGATAGAGAATAATAAAGATGGGGATCAAATATGCCCTTGTTGGGTGTGTGATTTAAAAACAACAGCAACAAACAACCCTTTCCTTACATCTGTTTCCTGAATGCAGGGCTAATTTGTTGATTTATGCAACTGAGGCTGTTCAGCAGTAGTAAGCATGGCCCTTTTAGAAAATTGTACTGTGTCAAATGAAACCAGTGTCTTAAATTTAGAAAGACACCTAAAACTGCCAAAAATAAAATCTTGAAAAATTGCCAGTGAAAAAACAATAGTCTCACAGTGCATGTAATTCTTTGGTAATCTTACTGAGTTTTGCTAAAGTGAGGCTGTTGCTTTGTTCTTTGTTGGCTTGGTTTCTTTTCAGCTAATGGAAATCATAGGCTCAGCACAAGTTGGTTTTATTAGTTTATTACACCTATAAATGCTAACAAGGTTTTGATTTGTGTTGTGCTTCTCTTTGCAGACTTCTGTATGGCTTTTGAATTTTAGTTGAAATTCCCTCCATGGCCTTTTGGAGTCCCTTGCTGTGTCTCCAGAGTAAATTTCTCTTACTCTACGTTTCATCAATGTTGGAGTGGCAAGAAAAAGGTGGAACTGATTTGGGGTGAAAAGGTTAGATTGTATAATTTTGAGATTTCTTCCAATGTGGCTTTATTTATGTTTTACTTTTACATTACGCTTTTCTAATTTCTCAGCCTCATCACAGTGTCCCTTTTTGCCTTCAAAAAGTTTTGACAGTTATAAAAGCAGGAAATATGTTCCAATTATTTTTTGAATGTCCATGTTACTCTAAACAAACCAAGCCTCATTTGTCAGTATTCCTTATTGGTATGCGTTCTCTTGGAGAGTAAATCTTTCCGTGAGCGTAATTATTAGGCTATCAAAGTAAGAAAATGTATTGAACTGTAATCACTTTATGTGTATAGGCCTGCCTAACTACCATATTAAATTATGGTATAAATAAGTTGCTCACTAAGTATTCTCCTTTATGGTTAGTAACCCTTATATATGTCTCAAAAAATACTAGATGAAAGAGATGTGCCCTACCATTCCCTAATAATGTTGCTCTCAAAATTCATCCATAGTTTTGGAGAGGTAGGTTAAAGAGCTCTTCTCTGATTCTTTCTTACGTTTCATATCAGTAGTTGTGATTGCCTTTTAATTCACATTTTGATATCTCTTGTTTTAAATAATTAGCTCCTGGTAAGAGGTTCTATGTGTATATGTCTGTGTGTGCACATGTGAGGATATATAGACATATATGTATTTATATACTCTATGTTGGCATGTATTGATTGACTTATTTGTAATATGAGACTTAAAAAGAAAGATCAGAGAACTTCATGTAAGTGACTGAAGAAAGTTGGAGAACGGATTACCTACCTGATGGTAAAGAGGTTTTCATGTTCTTTTGAGATATTTAAATTTAATTCTTAAATATCTCTTCTCTGTTGGCTTGGGCAAAATGTTTTGTGAAAGTATTGGAGGCCCAACTTTATAAAAGCAGCTGGGCATGGTGGTGCACGCCTGTAATCCCAGCACTTAGCAGGATGAGCCAGGAGGATCTCAGTGAGTTCAAGGCCAACCTGTGCTACATAGTGAGACCCTGTCTCAAAAACATTTTTTTTTCTTCTAAAAGCGTTTATTTTGAGCCTTGAATATATCGGCATAAAAATAATTTAGATATACTGTAACCAGTTTATAGATGGAGTATACATGTAATGATTTAGATATACTGTAGCCAGTTTATAGATGGAGTGTACAAGTACTTGAAGAAACTGCATCGTAGACTCAGCTTAATTTTCTTTTAATTTTTGTGCTGAGGATCAAATGCAGGGCTTCACACATGCTAGGCAGGCGCTCTGCCTCTGAGCTATATATCCCTAGCCCAATTTAGCTTAACTTTAATCAGATTAATCACAGGAAGGGCTTGGGAATTTTTCTGTATCATAAGAAATGATAACGGTAAGGTTTGGGACTAATTCATTTCTTTGATTAATAAAATTAGATATTCTGTTAGCTCAGGCTATTGTAATAAATTGCCATCGCCTGGAGGGTTTAAACAAACATTTACTTTTTACAGGTCTAGGAGGCTAAGAAATTTAACCTCACCAGGCAGGTCCAGTGTCTGATGAGGGCCTACTTCCTGATTACATCCTATATGGCAGACAGTGGAGAGGAAGCTATGTTTTCTTCTCATAAGGGTACTAATCCCATTTGGAGGGCTCTGCTCTCACAACCCTCCTAGTAGCCCACCGCCAAATGTCATCATGTTAAGAGTTAGGGTTTGTTTGTTTGTTTGTTTGTTTGTTACTTATTTATCGAGACAGGGTCCCTACATAGTTCAGACTAGCCTTGAACTCACTATGTAGTCTAGGGTGGCCTCAAACTTGCTGCACTCCTCCTGCCTCAGCCTTGCAAGTACTAGGATTATAGGGATGTGCCACCATGTTTGTTAGGGGTTAGGATTTCAACGCATGAATTTTAGGGGCTACAAACAGTCTGTAGTAATATCAGTAGGGAGAGTAGATCTGGTTTGGAATATACTACTACTTAAATTGTTATTGGAGAATATTTAAATGTTTCTTTTTCTGATGACATGATATTACACATTGAAATTTTGTGTAATTTTTTGGCTAAGAAGCTCTAAGGTTTTGAGTTAGAAAGATACCATTGAAAAAAATTACAGTTTGCTGATTTCATGAAGTATATACAGTTGTTCATCAGTATCTGTGGGGGATTGATTCTAGGACCCCTTGCTTATATCAAGATCTGAGGGTGCTCAGGTCACTTCTATAAAATGGAATAGCACTTGCATATAACCTATGCATATCTTCCTACATAGTCTGGGTTTTGATTTTTTGGGGGATTTTTTTGTCTGTCTGTTTTTTGGAACAGGGTCTTGGTATGTTGCCCAGGCTGGTCTCAAATGCCTCAGCTCAAGCAATCCTCAGTCTCTGTAGTACTTGAGACTACAAGCATGTGCCACCATACCTGATTCTCCTATATTCTTTAAATCATCTCTAGATTATCTGTACTTTTTTATTTTGAAAAGAATACAACCAGACAAAATAAAACAGAATAGAGTCAATCACAACAAAACAATGATCATGGTACATGACTTCTAAACAGGGTAAAAGGCAATCAATAATGGCTATTATAATGCTTCTTGTTATCTGCAATATAACTGCCCATATCATCAGGGATAAATAAAATCAAAATAGAACAAAATAAAACCAGTAAAAAACAAAACAAAACAAACAAAGCAGAACAATGTAAGCAATACAGAAGTTCAAGATACTAGTAAAACAGCAGTGGCTACCATAGTAGATTATCTGTATTTAATATAGTGTTATCTGTACTTATACTGTGTTGTCTAGGGAATAGTGACAATAAAAGTCTATACATATTCAGTCCAGATGTAATTTTTTTCAAATGTTTCCTGACTGTACTTGCTTGAATCGTTAGGGCGCAGCATTTGTATCATGTTTGCAAAGGTTTTTAAGTTATTAGTGCATTAGCAGCATCTCCCAATATTAGTTAATTTGTGGAATTCTTACATTAGTTTCAGTTCCAAGACTATTACTAAATATAGGAAGAGGGTTCGGATAGAAAAGTCTGCATTTTCTAACAGTATGTCTTCTATAGTTTCAGAAAGTGTTTTTCCATATATTGCACTTAAAAATATTGACTTGCACTGGAGAAAGCTGGGTTTGAGCCAGACTCTCCACTTAGATTTATGCACCTTTCATTTGTGTGGGTCCGTTGCCCTGCCTAGATCTCTGCAAGCACTTACCAGGTCTCTTACCATGGGTATGGCATAGGTAATATAGGATGTATAAGGTTATTAACATATTTGTATGTTTAAAATTTAATTTATGAAAAGCTTTCATGTTTACAATATTATCTTATTTCATTTGCATTCTTTAAAAATTTTTTTTAGTCAATCATGCATAATTGAAAAGCAGCATACAATTTATGGCAGAGAACACAGTGAAATTTATAATGTGACAATGTGATAACAGCCAAGATTGTCAAAATATGTCAACCATCCTCTGTAATTGGGCTCATTTATGTTCTTAAAGTTGAGATGCATATATAAAAATATCATTTTCTTTTGCTTGCTTACTGGCAGTGTTAGATGTTTTTACTGCTTTGTCACACGTTGTACTGTAATGGTGTTATGCTTTCTAATCAAGAATTTCATTGTTTCTTTTGCTTATTGAAGCCTAAAAAAGTACATTTTCAGAGAACATGGATCAATTTTCATAGGAACTGTGATGATAAATCACGATGTGAATACTTGAGTTTTGTTACATGTGTGCGTGTGTTTGGCACTGGGGATTGAACCCAGGGCCTTCACACTAACCTTTATTCCCTACCAGTGTTTTTTTGTTTGTTTGTTTGTATTTTGAGATAAAGTCTTGTTAATTGCCCAGGGCTGTAACTTGCAATCCTTCTGCCTCAGCCTTCCAGAGTTCTGGGATTACAGATATGTGCTACCATATTTTGTTCTTAATTACAGCTTTATAATTAGAACACAGACTACTGATAGGACCTTACAATTCTTAAAATTTATACAGTGTTTTCCCAGATCTTATCCTTGATCATCTTTTTCATTGGGGCTGAGCAGGTCATGTTTTCGAACCAAAAGTCAAATATTAAATATTAGCAGAATCAAGTATAGTCACAAAACAAAAGTAATATAATAGCAGAATCAGTTCAAGTAAACATGGTAGATAGGAAAAAACTGAAACATAATTGTTCAAAAGTCAGCAGTAATCCATTAAAGTGAGAAAGCTGAGCCAGACTAAACTAAGTAATTTTTGGAGAAGGGGGGTTTGGTAACGGGAATCAAATTCAGGACCTCGCGCTTGCCAGGCAGGTTCTGTGCCACTGAGTTATATTCCTGGCCCATAAAATAAGTGATTTAAAGAGGTGACCTAAAAGTAAAATAAAAAATGAATTTGAGAAATTTCAGATGGAATTAGGAAATTAAAAATTGGGACTAATGAGACTAAGATGGTTCTTATTAATTAATGAGACTAAGATGGTTCTTATTTGTTTTATTGAAGAGCACATGGGTGTTTAGTATATTCTTCAGGCTGATGAAATGATAGAAAAGAAGTTAAAAAAACTGAGATAGTGAGCAATTTTTAATCAAAGGTGTAATTTTTTGCTGCAACAATTACAAAGATAGGATTGTCTTGAGAGTTTACCATATCCATACATGTTGTGAAACTGTGTACAAAAGTATAAAACTTAAAATAACATTGCAAGTTGTTACTATTTTTATTAGTACATGTTTGCAGTACATAATAATTACATTTATCCTGGGGAATTGATACATGTACTTTTTCTTTTTTTTAATCTCCTACCCCTCCCTCCCTCCTTGCTCTTTCCAACTTTTGGTTCCCTTCCCATTTGTGAAAGCTCTATTTTCATTTTTTTCCCTTCAGTTTTTTCCTATCTTCTTCCCTCCTCCCTTTCTCCCCTCCATCTCTTATTCCCTTTCCCATATGAACAAGATCTCCCTGTGTCTTACTATCTTTTGTTTTGCTCTTCATTTATTTTTTGGATTTCTCATAGAAATCATGTGGCATTTAAGCTTGTGTATCTAATTTATTTCATTCAGTATTATGGTCTCAAGGTGCATCTATTTGCCCACAAATGCCTCAATATTTTTATGGCAGAGTAGTACTCCACTGTGTATAAATACCACATTTTCTTTATCCATTCATCTGTTGATGGGAATACAAGCTATTTCCATGATTTAGCTCTTACAAATTGTGCTGTTATAAGCATGGGTGTGCATGTATTGATATAATATGATGTCTTTAACTCTTTTTGGGAAAATTCTTAGAAGGCAAATAGCTGGGTCAAATGGAATTTCTATTTTTGATTTTTTTTGCAGAATCTCCATACTGATTTCCATAACGGTGTACTACTTTATTACTGTTGTCCCAGTCTTTAAAATAGGAAACTAAGGCTGAGTCTCTTTCTGTTTGACCAGATACTAAAATATTCCATTCATCCACAGGATAGACTTTCAGTAACCCTGACTTTCTAAGAAAACCGTGAAACAAGATAGTAATAATAATATTTTTTAGCCGGGCATGGTGGCTCACGCCTGTAATCCCAGCACTCGGGAGGCTGAGACAGGCGGATCCTCGTGAGTTCGAGACCAGCCTGGGCCACAAAGTGAGCTCAAGGCCAGCCTGAACGGCATAGTGAGACCCTGTCTCAAAAACACCAGGGCTGGGGATCTAGCTCAGCGGTCTAAGCGCCTGCCTGGCAAGTGCAAGGTCATGAGTTCAATCCCTGGTGCTGCAAAAAAAAAAAAAAATTTTTTTTTAAAACTCTAGGAAGCTTCTGAGGAGAAAGGAACTATTTCCAAATGTTGCATTAAGTGAGAATTCGGTCACCTGCAGATTCTTATTTGCCTAAATGTGTTTAGAATAAAGAATAGATTAGATGTAAGGAAAGAGGATGCTAAGAAATGTGAAAATAAAATGTTAGTTAGTGGCTAGTAAACATAAAGGAAAATAAGAATCATCTTTCATTGGTTCCTAAAGATATCATGGGTGTTCTTATAAAAGCATAATGATGTAGAGTACTGACATAGTTAAGGGTTGGTCTATTTCCAGAAGATTTCTAGTTAAGTCAAAGTGTAGAATTTTAATTCTTAAAAGATTTGTCAAGTTTTTGTAAATTGGGAAGTATGCTCTGGTGAAATCCCCTCATGCCTTAACCCCATAATTCTGCCACTTAAAATGTAGGCTAAACAGGACAGGATAGTCTGTATATGCTATGAAAACAAAAACACAGTAGACAGGCCAGTGGAATACAGTAGAGAATCTAGAAATACAGTTCCAAAAATAAACCTGATTTAGAAAGGTGATAGTGGAGCATTGTGGAGAAAGCCTGATTTGTCAGTTGCACATTACTAGGACAATTGGATATCTTCTTGAGAAAAAAAAATGTTTTTACAATTCCTCACACCATACACAAAACTAAATTATGGACAGAGATGTGAAAGGTTAAGAAAAAAATACACAACTTTTAGGAACTATAGGACATTTTCAAATAAAATATAGGCAAGGATTTCAGTGGGACCCAACCCTAAATGTAAAGGGAAAAAATGAATAAATTGGACTACATTAAAATTTATGTTCATTAAAAGTTACCATTATGTTGAAACCAGAGTGGAAGAAAGTACTTGAAATGCACATATCTAATAAAGGACAGAGTATTTTAAAGAATTCTCAGAGCCAGAGTGTGATGGCACATACCCGTAAGTAATCCCAATTACTTGGGAGACTGAGGCAGAATGATCGCAAGTTTGAGGTCCTCCTCGGCATTTTAGCCCAGTGGTGGTGAACCTATTGCATGTGTGCTACAGCAGGCTGTTGCTGTCATTGAAAGCTCTCAAGGTTTGCTGTCACTGTAATATAGCGCATTGTGTGACCATGCTACAACTAATTTATCTAGTGTACCGTTTTGGGTTTATTTGGATAGTTTCCAGTATTTGACTATGGTGAATAGTCTCTCTTTTCTTTGTATCTTCTTTCCATTCTTTATGTCTGTGAATCCCAGTTTGATTATTAAGCATATTTTTTATGTTGTACGTCTTTAGTTCATCAAGAATATTATTTGGTATTTAAATATAGGCACTATGTTTTCTGTTTCTTTATACATTATCTTGCACAAAACAGTTTTTACCACCATTGCTTTATTGTGTATTGGGTATGAAAAGTTATTTCAAATTTTTTTCCCTAGGTATAACAAATTTTAAACTTAAAAAAAAAAAAAAAGGAAAGATGGGTGAAAAGAAACCAGAACCTTTGGACTTCGTGAAAGATTTTCAGGAATACCTGACTCAGCAGACCCATCATGTGAACATGATTTCTGGATCAGTTAGTGGGGACAAAGAAGCAGAGGCTCTTCAGGGAGGTAGACGCATCTTAATACTCTTAAATAGTTCACTTTTTAAAATTCATTAATGTTTGCATGTAGTTATCTCTGCTATGAGGACCACTACTAACTAATGTGGATCATTCCATCTTTTTCTAGAAAGATACAAGGCCTTTTTTTTTTCTTTTGAACATGTAGTTTTGCTAAAGGAGAAAGACAATATAGTCTATACATGTATTCTTGTTAGGAAGGTTAGGCCTTCTAAATCCCCTGCCAGTCCTCCAGGATCTGTTAGCAAACAATATCCTAGAAAAACCCAAATGAGATCAGGAAATATGGGTCTTTCTGTTTCTCTTCTAAGAAGTGAAACTAGATTAGAGCAAAGGAGAGGACCTGAGCTTGCTAGAGGTAAAAGTTCTCTGGTTTGCAGACCATACAGGTTGAAATCTATTCCTAAGCCTACCTCCAGGTTAACAAACTACATCTTGTGTATTTCGTCTGAATTGCTGTTTTCATATACCTTACAAGCTTAGAATGTTTTTATGTTTAAAAATGGTAGAAAAAAAACTCAAAAGAAGAATAATGTCCTAACATAAGAAAATTAGATGAAATTCAGACAGTCAGCATCCATGAATAAAATTTTATTGGAACACTTACACGCTCGCTTTTTACATAGTTCCTGTTTTTTTTTTTTAATGGCACAGTAGCACAGTTGAGTAGTTATAATGGAGGCAAAGCCCACAAAGCCTGAAATATGTTCCATCCCATCCGTATAGAAGTTTACAGACCTCTGGCCTATATTGTCTGAGGTGATAGCATAGCCCAGGCATCATCTGGCAACCTTAGAAATGGGAAACACCAAGCTTCACCCCAATCCAGTGAATTCCCCAAGTGATTTATGCACAAATCAAAATGTGAGAGTCACTGGCTGGGAAAGCAGTGGGGAAAAGGGAGACACTGGGTCTTGTTCCGCCAATGTGGTAGCCTTGTTTGACACTGGACTTACCCCAGTCAGCAAATCATTTCTTTCAGGGAGGGTGCAGTGGGGATTGAATTCTTCATGCCAGTCAGTATCTGCTACATCATGAGATGGAGAAGTCATTTTCCCACGAAGCTGCAGGAAGGTTGCTCTCCTAACACTAAAGATACCTGGAACCAGAGGTTGTAGTCCCTGATGTTTGCTGGTTTCCTGATTGAATACCTGCCCCTTCAGTTTCTTTAAACCAAGTAGTCATTAGATTAAACAGAAACACCCAAACATCCTTTCTGTCTGAAATTCTTAGTGCTGACATTCAGAGGAATCAGATACAATATTTTCCTTTATGTGCTTAATTAGAACTTTAGCAGCCTAAATGTAACTCACAATCTAGAACATACATAAGTGGAACTAATTGTTTTAGACTAAAATAAACAGACTTTTAGAGACTGTTATGACTGCTAATTACAGTTGTAGCAATGACTTGCATCTTAAAACATCTATGTATAACCATGCTATCACTCTTAAATGGATCACTCTTTTTAGCCCCTTGTCTTCTTACCTATTTTCTTCTTCAAAAGCATAAAATGAGAAAAAAGAAAAAAAGCACGTTGAGGACTGAATTTATGTGTAAATAGTGAGATCCCCCTAAAGAAGGTCCTCAGAGTATAATCTTGCTTTTGTACAAAATTAACCTCAGTTCATCTCTGGTGTGAAAAACCAAAAGTGTAAATAAGGACCAAAATGTATAACAGATATTGTGAAATAGGGAAGAAAATGTTCAAATGGTAAGGGGAACTGGGGGGCAGGTGGGAGGGAGAAAAAAAAAACGAGAAAAGAAGGAAAAAATGGAAACAAAGCTTTTGTAAATAAGGAGGGGAAAATAAAGGAATCAAGTTATATCATGTACAGGTACAAATTCCCTATAATGAATGTGATCATTAATGTATACCTAAAATGTATCAATAAACTTAATTGTTAAAAAGAAAACAATCTCAGTTCAGAAAGTCTGTGTTATTTTATGATTTTAACTTGTAGGAAGTGAATTTATGAAAGATTTTCAGAAAAGATTTTCACAGCCAATTAAGACTAAAATGCTAAACAGACTTGATTCTGAGATACATAATTTTTTTGCTATACTTTGTTTATAGCTGGAACAGATGGTGATCAGAATGGACTTGATCATCCATCTGTTGAAGTTTCTCTGGATGAAAACTCAGGAATGTTAGTAGACGGGTTTGAAAGGACTTTTGATGGGAAGCTCAAGTGTCGGTACTGCAACTATGCCAGCAAAGGAACAGCACGGCTTATCGAGCACATTAGAATCCACACAGGTAATGGAGAAACACCTAGAAAAGCCATTTCTCTTTGTTTGTTTTTTGGTTTTTGAGATAAAATCTCATTTTGTCATCCAAATTGACCTCAAATTCTTGATCATCCTGCCTCAATTTCTCCAATGCTGGGATTACAGGCACACACTGCCAACCACTGCTGGAGGTGTTTCTTTAAGAGCAGAAGGGTCAAGGAGTGCAGTTCATTTGGTCAATTTTATAAACAGTTTTGATTGTTCACAAGTGAAGGTTTGTAAGATTGAAATCAGTGGTAAAGTTACCTCATAACTTAGGAAGCTGTAGCTTTCTGGCATGCAAACATTGGGAAATAAGGCTACTTGCAGAGCTCCTCCTTCTCTAGCCATTTTTCTGCTTGAGCCACGTAATTTCTTAATGCCTTATCTGCCTGTCAGGTGGGGGAGGTCCATGCTAAGAACAGTATGGAGTGATGTACAGTGTTTGTCTTTATCTTCACCTACTACATTTCAGTTCTAGGGAAGGGGAAAAGTTTTTATACAGTTGCAGGCTGCTGCTAAACCCATGTGTCACCTTAGCCAATCCTTTTCAGACAAACCTTCCTAACTGTATACCCTGTCCCTGCCCAGGATTAGGCAAGGTGTCTTCCCTGTTTGCTCCATGGCATCCTGTGCTCATTCATCATGTTACCATAGTGATCTGAAACCCACTTGAGGACAAGGATCATGATGAGGCTGTCTTTGTACCCTCAGAGCCTAGCAGACCATCTGGCAAAAAGAAGGTGCTCAGGACTTGTTAGATGAATGACTTTAAACATCATATTCCGAATACTTATTTTATATGTTTTGGAAATCTTCAACTAATAGCATTGTAACTAAAACTGCACCTTCAAAAATTTAAAAATAAAACAAAATTGCACTGTCTGGCAACTGAAGAGCAAGGTGGAGGTAAAGTGAAATTTTGAAGGGATAATTTGCGTAAGCCACACAGGGACTAGAATGCTCACTTTGGTTCTGTGCCGTTTCATATAAGGACCCTTTTTTTCAAAGTTTTTTTTTCCCTTGAAGAGTTTACATATGTGTGAATATGAATAAATGTTTATGTATAGATGAATGTGTAAACATAACTCTTGAGGCATACTGTTGATAGAATGATTATTTTTTACAACTACTGTAATGTGTCATTTCTTTCCTCAAATGCCAGTTGAAGCCATAACAATTTTCACACTACATTGACTAGTAGAATCTAAACATAAATCTCAAATTGTTTCTGATGAGTTCTTAAGCTTTATTTTACAGATTTAAATAATCTTTTATGGAAATACGCATTTCCGAAAAGCATTTTATTTTTTATCAATTCCCAAATGCAGTGAATGGACAAACATGAAATTACATAAAAGAGCTACTTTTACAGTTTCTCCCCTATTTTGCTATTTTAAATAGGTGAAAAACCTCATAGATGTCACTTGTGTCCATTTGCATCTGCTTATGAGCGTCATCTGGAAGCCCATATGCGTTCCCACACTGGAGAGAAACCATACAAATGTGAATTATGTTCCTTCCGCTGTAGCGATCGAAGTAACTTGTCCCACCATCGGAGGCGCAAGCATAAAATGGTGCCAATTAAAGGTACTCGGTCTTCCTTGAGCAGCAAGAAAATGTGGGGGGTTTTACAGAAGAAAACAAGCAATCTGGGCTACAGCAGAAGAGCACTAATCAACTTAAGTCCACCTTCCATGGTGGTTCAGAAACCAGACTACCTTAATGATTTTACCCACGAAATCCCAAATATCCAGACTGACTCCTATGAAAGTATGGCGAAAACTACACCAGCTGGTGGCCTCCCAAGGGACCCGCAAGAACTCATGGTTGACAACCCTTTAAATCAGCTCTCTACTCTAGCAGGACAGCTGTCCAGTTTGCCACCTGAAAACCAAAACCCTGCATCCCCTGATGTAGTCCCCTGCCCTGATGAAAAGCCTTTCATGATTCAGCAGCCCTCTGCCCAAGCAGTAGTCTCTGCTGTGTCAGCAAGTATTCCTCAGAGCTCTCCCACAAGCCCTGAGCCTCGGCCATCACATAGTCAGAGGAACTACAGCCCAGTGGCAGGTCCAAGCAGTGAACCAAGTGCCCACACCAGTACTCCCAGCATAGGAAACAGCCAGCCAAGCACTCCAGCCCCAACCCTGCCGATCCAGGACCCTCAGCTTCTGCACCACTGCCAGCACTGTGACATGTACTTTGCAGACAATATCCTTTACACTATTCATATGGGATGTCATGGGTATGAAAATCCTTTTCAGTGTAATATATGTGGATGCAAATGTAAAAACAAGTATGATTTTGCCTGTCATTTTGCAAGAGGGCAACATAACCAACACTGAAAACAATCAGATTGTGGTTTACTGGGTTTGGCGTTTTGGGAGTTTGTAGTTTGGTTTTTGTTTTGATCATCCCTCATAAGGTATCTACTAATTTAAAAGTTTATATACACTATATTTATAAAATTTAAATTTGACAAAATTTTTTTCTTCCATAAAAATCTGGCCATGGTCTTTTATGTATTACAACAGACACATTTATATGTATTTTTTCCTTTCATTTAGACATGTAAAAAATAAGAATACCATCCATCTTAATAGGTATTCATTTATGTTTCCCGCATATGTGGTCCATAAAGACTTGAAAGTTTATTCATACTCTTGATATTTCAACAGATACATTACTGCTAGATTCTGATTCTGCCATATTTTAAAATGGCAGGATAAATTATTTTCTCTTCCAAATCTGTTATGAATTATTTCAGTGTTTGTAGAAAAAACTGCCTTTAAGTTGCTCCTAATTGAAATACTAGTTTGTATACCTTAAGTTGAATCAGTAGTTTCATTTCACCTGATAATAGTAAAGGTATTTCAAGTTAGTTAATCTTGACTTTTTCTATAAAGGGAAATGTAAAACAATTCTTTTAAAATTATTAAAGTTATAAAAATAGGTGAAAATTCTGAAAAGAAACTCAAGATTCTAAATTGAAATTGAGTTTAGTATTTAAAATACCTGTTTATTCAGCATCTAAAGACTTCTTAGTTTTCCACTGAACTTTTTGTACTTCATTTATTTTTAAAAAATCATAGTTAAATATAGTAGAGTGCTAGATGCCTTCTTTTCATTTTAAACTTTTCAATTAAATTCATTTTGATGTTATTAGTGTCCAGTGAGGTTAGCAACTAGAGTGAGAAACTGTTATTCTTCCTAGTCTTTTGATAACCAAAGAGGTACTATGGGAATTATCTATCTTTATTATTAAGATGCAGTCTTTCAAATAAAAAAATCCCTTTTTCTTTTCTTGCCTTCTAAGCATTTTGCCCCTAATTTCTAAGAAAATATGGGTATAAAACATGGAGAAATGTGATAGTAATACAGTAATATATGTCCAGAACTACATCCTGGTCTCAAGTTGGCCATTTAAAATATTCTCTGTGAATTCAAATTGTAATTCTTACTTGCAGTTTTACCAGTTTCCATGTACAATGACAATACTTACTGTATGGAAACTGTGACTGAATCATCACTTTAGTAGGGAAGAATAAAAATATAAAAATGGATATAAAATGCATTTGAACATGTCATTTGTTTATAAAAGTAAGACTTGCTAAAAGTAAGACTTGATTCATTATGAATAGGAGGCTATTGTTTTTATATTATGTAATAACTAGCATACTCTGAAGAGTTTGGTTAAACAATAAAATATTGTTACTAACTTGGTTTCTGTGTACTTTGCAAAACTTTCTTTTTTTATTTGATATTTTGAAAATACTCATAACTGGCTTCTTAAAATATTGTACCCAAAATATTTTAGCCAAAAAGTCCTGTCCTATAGTAAATAAAAGGGAAATATTAATGGTATCCGCCCACAAAAACACCAAGTGCCAAATTAATGAGCCCTTTGCTCTCCCAATGCTAGAAAGCCATTAAAAATGAGTGCTTATGGTTGTATAGCCAATTTAGACTCATCTTAAGGACACAGGAACTCCTTTCCTTGTCAAATCTTGTGACACTAAAAATTCTGTTTTTCCTTTGTTGCTCAAATCACCAACTGCTCAGATCTATTTTAGTGCAATTTGCAAATTCATATGGTTCTAGAACTTGGTTCTAGTCCTTGTTAGTTTCCAGAAAGAAACAGGTTGTCATTTGGAAGCTTTGTGATTATTTTTTTCTTCTACTTTAGTCTTCAAATAAAAGCAATATTCCAAAATAGAAAATGAAAATTTTCACTAAACAAAGAGAATGAACTACCCTTAAAACCAGCTATTAACTGTATATTTTGGGTGAAATAGTGACGAATAAATTTTTCTAATAAAGATGGATGTTTTGAAGGTGCATTTTAATTTAAACATGAGAAAGATCGTTTTTCATAGTTATAAGCTAGAATGTAAAATTCTAATTTTCCTATGACTTAAAGAGCACAGTTGGTTCCAAAGGTCTTAATGCTTAAAAGCTATAATTAATTCTAAATGCACTAAAAATTTTGAAACAAATCTACCTTAGAAGCTTGGGATTATACTTTTTAAAAGATCTAGGGTTTTATTTATATTTCCTGCATTAAATTCTGTATTTGGAAAGATGTTAGGGTCTTCCCTAACATACTGAATATGTTCCTCTGATCTTATTTTTAATCAAGTATTTTATAGAGATGAGTTTGAAAAAGTTTAACATGCACTATTTAGAGTACTTTGCCACTAATAGGCAATGTTCTGAAACTGAATTTATTTTTGTTCAGTGAACATAAGTTTAGATTTTTAAAATTGGTAGATAATTTATCTCCACTAATATTTTTTTAAGAAACTGTGAAGAGATTAACAGGGAATAATTTTATTTCAGGTTTTTCTAATGTAGTATGTAGCTGCAACTGCTTGAAATTGAAGTAAAGGCTAGACTTTTACTTTGAAAAAATTTCCAGTGATTATTTCCAATGCTATTTCATTTTGGAAATAAGTATTTTCCATTCATCCACAGAATCATTTCACAAAGGAAATATTACTTAAAAAATAAAGATAAACTTCATTTTAAGTTCTATAAAAATATTTATCAAATGAATGTGTTGAAAAGTTTTAAATTCCCTGCTAAAGACTTTTTCTTTAGTCTTAGAGGGTATGTGCTTTCTAGAACTTTTTGTTAATATGTACTTTGATGTAAGAACATATTTTGTATGCAAAGCATAAATATTGCATTATGGTTGTAATGCATTATATTGTTTAGGGATCCAGAAAACAGGTTAATGCTGAAATAACGATCTAGTATGTAGTTCATATTGTGAATGAAGCTTTGGTTTTGTAATATATGAATAAAAAAATAACACTTTCTAATGACCCCAATTTTTCTTTTTTGAAAACTATTATCAAATTAGCTTTGTAGTAATTTTCTGGTATATAAATTGTTAATAAAAGAAAAAGATCTTGTGGCTACACTGGTTCAAATTTATGGAACGCCTTCCATGAAATGGACTATCACAAGTTACTAACAGCTACGTATATATGCAACTGGTCTCCATCCTAGTTTCTTCTGTTTATTCAAAATCCATTTAACCTGACTGCTGCACCCTGTGGGTTCTAGCATATTCTGAAGGTTCAGTCACAACCGTGAGGAAGGCTGCCTCAGATGTTTAACTATTCATGTCATATCTGACAAGTGACAGACTCAAGTAATTTGTATAACAAATGCATCTTTTAGAATAAACTGACTTTTAAGACAGAGTCGCACTATATAGCTAAGTGCTGGCTTAGAATTCAAAATCCTCCTGACTTAGGTCCCAAGTGTGGGGATTACAGACATGTGCCACCTACCTGGCTTTTCTTGTTTTTCTTTTTTGGTACCAGGAATCAAACTGAGGGCCTCGAAGTTGCTAGGCAGGCAATGCACTGCTGAGCTATATCCCTGGCCCTTTTCTTTTCTTTTTTTTTTTTTTTTTTGGCGACTTTGGGGATTGAACTCACAACCTTGTGCTTGCCAGGCAGGTGCTTAGGCCGCTGAGCTAGATCCCTGGCCCTTGTGTTTTCAAGACACAGTCTCACTATGCCATTCAGACTGGCCTTGAGCTCACTTTGTAGCCCAGGCTGGTCTCGAACTCACAATGATCCTTCTGTTTTAGCCTCCTGAGTGCTGGGATTACAGGCATGAGCCACCACGCCTAGTGGCCCTTTTCTTTTTGAAAGAATGGTGTTTGGTGATTCACATTGGCCTAGAAAACATCTCATAATACAAAATTATTCTTTTAACTTGTTTGCAAATGCTTACCAAAATCAGACATCTTACTGGAAATTCAGAAAATTTAATGATGTTGCTTTGAAAAATATTTCTGTACAATATGATCTTTCTCATTACAAAAAAAAGAAACGACATCTGATACATCAGTGGTTTGTTGAAAGCACAGTTTTCCTTGCCTTAAGTCTTCCAAAATTTCTGATTTGAGCTTGTTAAGTTCTTCTGCTAGTAGCTTCAAGTTGTTAGGAAGTATTTGTTCATCTAAAATTTTAAAAAATTTTCTCATTATTTCTGTAAATCAATCTGGGCTACCTCAAAAGTTAATTTGATTACATCAGAAAAACCAGTCAGATTCTTCTATAAATGATGATGAGTAAGTTGGAATAATTTATAAACAATAGGTCATGTAAACATGACTCAGGAAAATCATCTTGAACAGTTAAAGGAATTTAAGTAACTTGCTATGATATAAGCAGAAAATAGAAAAACCTAAAAGATTTTTTGTTGTTGACAAGACCCAAGGGAACAACTTACCTTTTGCCTCGAAAGGCAAAAAAGCAAAAATACAAAATGACAATCTGGCTTTGAACTGATAAATAATACCTTGAAATTTGTCCAATATAACTTTCTGTAATAACAGAAATGTTCTGTATGTGCTGTATTCAATACAGCAGCCATTACTACATGGGCAGTGTTACTGAGAATCTGAAGATTTGTTAGCTTTATTGATACATAATTCACATATCATAAACCCATTTACTTAAAACTATACTGCAGATACATGCAACCATCACCAGTCAATTTTAGAATATTCTTAAAAGTCCAAAACACCAGTGCCCTTCAGCTATCACTTGCTAAATCTACTCTGATTCCTACTTTCAATCCCTAAACAACCACTAATCTACTTTGCCTCAAGATTACCCCATTCTGGACATTTTATATGACAGGAGTCATGTAGGGTGTGTTATTTTGTGACTTTCATTTTATGTATTTTCAAGGTTCTCCATATTGTACCCCATAATAGTACTCTATTTCTCTGTATGATTACACCACATTTTGTTTATCCATTTATCAGCTGTTTCTACCACCTTTGGGCTATTATAAACACTATGGCTTTTAGAAACATTGTTTTTTGTTTTTGTTTTTTGACAGTATTGGGGATTGAACTCAGACCCTTCACACTGAGCTGCAGCCTCAGGCCTTTTCTTTTTCTTTTCTTCTTTTGGCTTTTTTGAGAGAGGGTTTTGCTATGTAGTTCAGGCTGGCCTTGAACTATGTAGCCCTGGCTGGCCTCAAACGCACAGTAATCCTCCTGCCTCAGCCTCCTGAGTGGTGGCATTATGGGCATGGGCCACCACACCCGACCTGTATTTTCTGGTTTTTGAGATGGGGGTCACAATATCTCTTAAGTTGTCTACTCTGGGCTCAAACTTGCAGTCCTCCCAAAATGCTGGGATTATAGGCATATGCTACCATGCAGCTGCATAAACATTTGTATTAAGCTTTTGTAGGGTATGAAGGTTCTTAACTCTCCACATCCTCAACTTTCTAATTCTAGCCTTTCTAGTATTGATGAAGTGATATCCTTATTGTTTTGATTTGTACCTAACCACTGAGTTTGATTTGGTTCTTGATTAGGTTGAATGTTGACCTTACGGGGAATTTGACTCAGTTCTCATCTAATTCAGTTTGTGACCAGAATTGTAGAAAGAATTAAATTCGAGAACCAAGGTACATCCATCCATCCATCCATCCATCCATCCATCCATCCATCCATCTTTACATCAAATGATACTGGAGATGGAACCCAGAGCCTCTGCACTAAGCTATATCCCCAACTCTTTGTAAGTCGCCCAGGGTGGGCTCAGACTTGGTAATCCTCCCACCTCAGCCTCCCAGAGTACAGGGACTATAGGCATAAACTACCAGGCCTGGGTCTCCTTACAAGATACTGTGTTTTCAAATATGTTTCCCATCTGTGAGTTCACTTTCTTGATGTTAGAGGACTCAATTCTTTATTTCAATTAAGCATAGGTTTAGCAGCTAGCCCCCTTCCCCCCAGTTCTTTAAATGAGCAGGAAGTAATCAAGAGTGATTTAGGTATATGACAGAAAAAAGGTAAATGGCTTAGAATCAGTGGAACTATTTTTTGGTTTTATTCTAATTATGCTGCCATCTCTGTTCCTGTCCTCCATTAAACATTTTGAAGTATAACTCATTATTGTGTAGCAACCAATGCTTTTCTAAAATGAAAGCAAATAAAACACAGTTGAGTACATGAAACATCTGAGAGTGCTTTATGAAATTTGTTTCTGCAAAGACCCTAATTTTAGGTACAGTGTTACACACTGGTTTACAATGTGAAATTTACTTATGCATCATGATTTAAACACTATGTTTGGCATATCTTTCCCTTTTCTAATGTTCTGAGCTTCTGTGAAGGTAATAATAAATGCTGGTGATGCAAGGAGCATAACAGCCAACTGGACCAGATGTAACTCTGGATCCCATGTTGCCCAAGTATTTAGTAGCTCCTTGCGTAAGTTATTTGATCCACTGTGAACCTCCATTTCCCATTTCTCAGGACTGTGCAGCTTAGAAACTAAAGTACTGAGCATATAAAGTGAGCTAAAGAAGTACTAGCTGTTTTTTAAAATCAAATTTTCAGCATAGCAGTTAAATATTCAGAACCTAAAAAATTATTGTATATGTATGTTTGTTTTTTTGAGACAGGGTCACACTGTGCAGTTCAGCCTGGCCTTGAACTTGTGGTGATCCTCCTGTCTCAGCCTCCTAAGTGCTAGGATTACCAGAGTACACCACTACACATGGAGGCTGGAGGATCACTGTCTCAGAAAACCAAAACAAAATCTATTTATCACTTGATACTGCTTTATTTTACTTTATTTTTCTCCAAGGCATGGACATATATATCTTTACATAATTACTTTTCTCCTCACTGGAATGTTCTGCTTCCTGCTGATTTTCCAGCATCTAAAATAAGCCCTAGGAAAAACCAGCCACTCAGTAGAAACTTGATTAAGGGATGAATAACCAACTTTCAGAAGAAGAGTTTTTAGGCATATGTAATGAAATTACAGATTTAAACTGAAAATATGATTTAAAAACTTTGACAGCTAAAAAACTGTATGAATGACAAGGAAATAACAGTAATAGAGAGTCAATTATTACAACAAGTAAACAACACATTACTATTCAACGTACCTTTTGCTTCCTTCATTGTCTGAGAGACAATTCTTCGGAGTGTCTTATCAGCTTTATGAAAAATGTTAGTTGAACAAATTATCCTGTCTGTTTCCTATGTAATACAGGCATTGTTACTGGAACAGTTTTATTAAAACACTAAAGTGTAAAAGACTAAAAGAAAAAGATGTAGCTCAGTGGTAGATTAATTGCCTAGTCCTAGGTTTAATCCCCAGCACCACACCAAAAAAAAAAAAAAAAAAAAAAGGGAAAGGAAAGGAAAGGGAAGAAAAGTTAAAGTGGCTTTTTTTGTTATTTTTCCTTCAGAAAGGGTCCAAATGCATTATGTCAGAGTCAAAATGCATTATGTCCAGTTGTAAACTGAGTTCCCTCTAGGCAGCAGTACAATGATGAATGTCTAATAAATGGATATCCCCCCAAAAATTCCCCCAAAGTTAACTGTAGTGTTTGCTTATTTCTGTGGTATAAATATTCCCATCCTGCACTTTTTTTTTGCTCTTTTTGAGACAGGGTCTCATTATGCAGTTCAGGCTGGCCTTGGGCTTACTTTGTAGCCCAGGCTGGTCTTGAACTTTGCAATGATCCTCCTGCCTCAGCCTCCCAAGTACTGGGATTACAGGAGTGCGTCACCATGCCCAGCCTCCATCCTGCACATTTCAAGGTACCAACATAATGTCAACGGGCTCTGTCACATCCAAAAACTTAACAGGGTTCAGCTGACAGGCACAAGCTGCCAGCAGTTCACCGCTGAACTCAGATGTCAGTAGGTGAATGCTGGTCAGATGCTGCTGACAAAGCATCTTTGAGGTTTTACTCACTAAAAACACAGAAAGATCACCTACAAAAAGCTGTTTCTTCCCATTTACATCAGTTCTACATTGAATACTCACCTTTTGTTCCACATTGTCCTCAACATATTTTACTGGATTTTCCAAAGCAGTAAGCAATAAATCAGCCACTTCCAGGCTACAGAAAAAGTGGAATAAAATACAGTAAATCTTCATTACCATTTTTTAAAAAAAACTTGTACTAAAAAGACTTGTACTTATTAATACTAAATTGAATTCTAGAGGAGTAAAATCGCTATAATCTTAACAAAAGGAAAACATCTACCTCTCATTTACAAATACTAATTTCCTAAGACTCATATAAATTTTAAGGTTTGAAGAATAATTTTCTCCTTTCCCCTATTTTATGTGAACTATTGGGTAACCCTCTATTTTAGTCTGAGAAGAACTCACTATGTAGCCCAGGCTGACTTTGAATTCATGGCAGTACTACTGCCTTAGCCTCCAGACAGCCTCCTTACAGGCATGTGCCACCACACCCAGCTCATCTTTACTTTCTGATTTCTGCCTATTTACTGGACAAGGATTAGCAAAATTTCTCACTGGAGAGGGTCCACAGAAGATTGACTAAAAATTCATTCATTTATTTAACAAATACATATTAAGCATCTTACATCAGAAATATTGTACAGCTATGTAGCTAACCTAGGAGCATAACAAGATTCCTTGCCCTTCCAAGCCTGATAGTGTACTGGAAACAAGCAGAAACTTTTTGGACAGTGATAAGTGGATAAGTGAGTAAAGATAATAAATGAAGTGGTAATTTTCTTCACCCTACTCAAGATGATCAGGCAAGGCAGTTAGCATGAGTATGTGGGAAGGGCAGCAGGGACAGCAAATACAAAGGCCCTGAGGCAAGAACAGGCTTCTCATGCTCAACAAAAACAGTAAATTTGATTTAAAAGTAAGGGGAGGGGTTAACCATGGTATTTCAACAGGTACGGTCAGGAACTTGAATTTTACTCAGTACAGGGAGAAGAACTGAAAGACTTAAAGTCAGTGAGCTTACTGTTAAGTCTCAACCTCAAGATGATCTTTCTCATACTGAAAAGCAGAGGTTCTGGAATCAGTGAGATTGCACTGGGCCCAGATCTTGGCTTTGTCACTTCCTAGCTGGGAGGAACACAACCTACTCACAAAATGGCAATTACAGTTTATCTCCTTAAAGGATGATTGTAAGGATGGAATGAGATGACAGATAGGAAGTGTTCAGAACAGGCCCAATAAATAGAATGTGCTCAATAGCTCTTACTACTATTATTATTACTCCATAGAGCCTGGGAAAGGTACATTTATGAGATCATCTTTCAACTTCCAATACAGGGCTGTCATACTCTACAGTACTCCTGAGTTACCTACCCTGTGAATATCTGGATATGAGCACAGGTAAATAAGATTTTTCATACTCAAGACCAAAACTGCAAATTATGGTGAGAGCCAGCAATAATACTAGAGAAGCTTCTATTAAAGGCTGTGTCCCACAGGTTTTGAGGCACTGATGATAGTCCTACGATGCTTTCAGGGAACATTCCAGTGCCTCAACCAGCTACTTGCTTCCATAGGAAACAATTTATTCCACAAAGAGAAGCAATCAGTTATGTGCCTGCTCAAAACTTCAAGATAATATGACAGATTAAAAATTAGAAACCTCCCCAATAGCTTCATCAACTATAGAAACAACTGTCATTTAAATGCAATTTTTGTTTTGGGTATATTTGTTTTATAAAATATACAAGCTCTATATCCTGGGAACCTTTTTAGGAATGAATTTAAAAATTTGCCTTTTAAAAATTACTCATCCTACAGCCATGTGTGATGGCACATGCCTGTAACCCCAGCACTTAAGAGGCTGAGGCAGAAGGAGTGCCATGAGTTCAGGGCCCATCTGGGCTACAGTGAATTCAAGACCAGACTGGAATACAGAGCAAGATACTGTCTAAAGAAACCAAAAAATTTCTGATCCCAGCCAGGCATTGTGGCACAGGCCTATAATCCCAGCACTCAGGAGGCCGAGGCAGGAAAATCATCACAAGTTTAAGGCCAGCCTGGACTGCAAGGCAAGATCCCATCTCAAAACAAAAACACAAAAATTGCTGACCCCCCACATAGATATCAAATGGCCCTTGAGCGCTGCCTTATCCATTATAGCAGGTACTAGCCATGTGAGGCTAAATTTAAAATCACATTAAACTAAAAATTCAGGTGCTCAGTTGAATACATTTAAGGACTCAACAGTCAGATGTGGCCAGCTGTTACCATATTGGACAATGCAAATGTAGGACATTTCTATCATAAATGTCTATTAGAAATGTACTGCTCTTGACTCTTAGAACATATATCCTAAGTGGAAAGCATTATACAGCAGAACCCATGCACCTCACATACACAGAAGCAGAGTAGTAATAGCAAGGTCTAAGACAAATCAGGATCTAGTACAAGTTCCTATTCTTTCAAAATTTGTCTATTTTTTTTTACTTTCTCAGCATGAGGAATCAAACCCAGGGCCTTGTGACTGCCATGCAGATGCTCTGGCACTGAGCTACATTCCCAGCCCACAGATTTCCTTCTATGAGAAAACCACTGGGCAACATATTTGGACGACTCTGTTTTGACAAGAGTATCATAGATGTGTTCCCTTCTCCAGTTTTTGGGAGACAGTATAATCGTAACAGTTAAGAGTAGCCATTTACAAACTTGGCTGTCACAAGTTCAGACACTCTGGACAAACTACACTTTCTCACTTCAGTTTGTTCTTCCACCCAAATAACCCTCAAGGGCCTGTGTAAGAATCAAGTCAGTATGGGTAAAGAATTTATTTAACATGGAGTCCGCGGAAGCCCCAGGGAAGGATGGCTCTGAACAGAATACCTGGCCTCTAACGAATGCACTGGACTCTGAATTGTGAGGCTGTTGTGTTCCCAAGCATTTTTCTCAGGGTTGGGCCTTTCTATCTTTCTCTTCATCAGACGGATGGTGTCAGCAGGCAGCACCTGTGGTCTCTGGCCATTCCTCTGCAAACAGGTCTCAAGAGGGCAGTCTAGAAAGAGCTGGCAAAAACCCAATGAATCTGAAACAGTTAAAAATCACCAAATTACTGGTCTCCTATCTTTCCAAACTGTGAAATAAATATATACTAGACAAATCCCAGTTAAAACTAGAAAAACCCCATTTGTAATACTGAAAACGTAGTTTTAAAGTTAAAAACCATATAACCCTCTAATCCAATTCTCACTGAAAGCAGATTTTTACATATGAATAAATGTTCCCATGTGTAAGAAAAAAATGTTTTGATTACGTTTCCGAGCCAGTTGGTAGACTTCGTATCTCATACTTTGATAATAAAAGTTGTCATCTAGAACCAAAACTAAAGGTCTAGAAACAGCAGCTTTTGCTAAGAGGTAAAAAGACTGGGCCTCAGGTGCTGCAGAAATGATCAGATCTTGATCCTTTAGGCAGGTTACAAAATCTTCCCACATGGGTTCAGTCCTGTTGGGTGGGGCAGATATCTGGCACCCCTTAATGACAGCCATCAAGAAGCATTCCAGGTACTTCAACAGTTCCTGTCGAAACATTTTCCACTGGGATGGCTATAAAAGACAGAAGAATTGTAATTTATAATTTGTATTATTTTTTCAGTAGGGTGGTCATGTAGTCTCATTGCCACTCCTCCCATATAAAAGCTTGAGCTCACAATCCTGAACCATTTGGAGTTCTCTACAGACACCGTTTCTCACGCCTCCATGTCTTTGTATATACTGCTCCCTCTGCCCAGAAAACTTCATGATGCCACTGCTATGTGATGCCTTCTCTGACCTAAGTGAGCCCCTCCCTGGCCTATCACAGCACCCCATTCTATACAAAATATGTCTCCACTCCAACAATGCTTGTACTGTTCAGGCATTTGTTTCTGTATCTCACTGCTAGATCATTAGCCCACTGCATATGCAGCCTCCAGCCAAGAGTCTGGCATCTAACAGGTGCTCCAGAAATGTGTATCAAATGAATGAGTAGACAAATGAGAGAATGAAAAGCTGTTACCATCCAGACGAACCAAAATCAATATCCTGCCAAATTAAAATAGTCTGGTCAAGATATAACAATGCTGATTTGCCCTTGAACTGACAAAGGCTGTGGACAGAAAGATGGTCAGCTGAAAGGTGCCTGGGTTAAGATGAAAAGACCTCAGGTAACCCACTGGGCTGCTGGGAGACTGAAGAAAGCAAGCAGATTGGGGGGAAGAATACAAATAGCTTGAGAATACACATAATCTGATGTCAGTCCTGTGGACAGCACTGATGTTCTGACATCAAGGCCAGAGGGAAACAGGAAGGAGGACAGGAGATCAAGGTCCCTCTCTTGCCTGTCGAGGCCTTACCACATCAATGGGATGACACCACACACAAGTATACCACTAAATCCATTGCAAAGGAAACATGTCACTTCCTAAAAAGTGAGATTTTCTAATAATAGTGACCAAATGAGTCTCATGGCCTGTAACTGCAAAGGAAGAGTAGAAAAATAGCAGTAATGACAATGAGGGAAAAACCAGCAAACACAACAATCTGTATCCACAAATTTTAGCTTTTCCCTAGTGGTGCTACCTAACACTGTATTTACATCACAATTAGCCAAGAATGAAGAAGCAGCTAAAAGTTGATGCAGAGGTCCAGAATCTTTCCACTCACCAAATGTACAATAAATATCGTTGCATATATAAAGTGTAGTCACATATTTGCATTTGATTCATGTGAATTCATCTATAATCAGGCATTAGCCAATAAAAATAACTTAAAAACTTCAGCATATTTCAGTGTATTTGCTCTAAAGTGAGAATGTAATTGTAGACAAGACTTCAATCTTCCCTGGAGGCCTTAGTTAATGTGTTTTCCCAAAGGGGTACAACCTAAGCGCGCTAAATTGAAGGCTTGGGAGACAAGTATACAGTCAGAGTTCACGGCCTGTCATTGGAGGATCTTTCCTTAGAACCTAATAACCGTTCACAGAAACAGCAATTACCCTCCAGTATTGTTTTCTCGGCAGAAGTATGCAAGTAGCCAGTCGAAGAGCTTCTCCTTGCTGCTGATTGGCTACTAACCCTTAACCCACCTCCACAGATGCACAGCTTTCCAGCATCAAAACAGGGTGCTCTACCACACCTAGCTGTCTCCAATATTCTCCGTTTTGTTCTTCTTAAAGCTCTACAATCCCTAAGATGCCACCAAAACACATGTACCTCCTAAGGTTTTAATACAGTATTTTATTAAATTACATTAACTGTGGGAGCCATAGCGTATTTAGTTCAAACTATAAAAATGGGTATTTATAGGCATTTTCTGACCACATCTAAAATCCACGGTTTTTCACAATTTGTGGGTGCTCTAGGAACATAACCCTCACAAATTTTCGGGGTCCACTGTACTATACTTCAAACATTAAGCTGGTCCCTAAATAAAACGCCATTACTTCATCTGGTGGGCTATCAAGAAATAGCTTCCAATGCAGATTTGCCCTGAGAGGAACAAAAATAAGCCTTAGAGGCCAGGCCCTTCACTTAGTGGGCCTCTTTCTTTTTTGAGAGGGCCTCTAGCAATTTTGTTTCTTAACGTTCTTTTTCTTAAAGAGGGTTCCCCAAATGATGTAAAGTTCAATTAAACTGGCTATGTTATAAACTTCTGGAGATTCCTTCCTTTGCCTTAGGAGAAACTTCTCGAGGACTACGAAAAGTAAATCTGACCATGGGGGATTTCCACCTTTGCACAATGAATTTAGAATTTAGCCCCTCCTTAAGACCCCTGATTAGAGCACAGAGGCGCTTGTAATCCCAGCTACTCAGGAGGCTGAGGCAAGAGAACTGTACGAAGCCAGTTCAATGCCAGTCTGGGCAACAGAAAGAGCCCATCTCAAAATACTAAACCTTCAAGGTATAGACTTTGCGACACATAAAAGTACACATAAACCACACTGCATCATTCTAAAGCAGTTGTCTATTTTAACTATTCAGTGATACATTTTTACGGTCTATTTCTTTCCGTCGTTGCAGTGCCAATGCAGCTCCCCAGTTCTCGAACCCCTGCCTCTCCTCGCCTGTCAGGCGACTCTGCCTACGACACCCACAGTTGCGCATTGTGAACAACAGCACGCATCGGTGCGCACGCGGGGCTGCGCCGCGGCGGCCCCGAGAGCCCGGTCCGCCCCTGGACCCGCCCCCCGCCCCACCCC
>RJWT010003748.1:0-35457 GCA_004365215.1 Cuniculus paca | reverse complement strand
AAATAAAAGGCTATTTACAGAAGTAATGGCAGGAAACTTCCCAAAAAAGATCTGGCATACAGGTAAGTGAAGCATATAGAGCTCCAGCTAGGCATCCAAAGCAAATCTACACCCAGACATATAATAATCAAGATCCCAGAAGTTCAGCAGAAGGACAGAATATGAAAAGCTGTTAGAGAAAAGAAACAGATCACCTATAATGGAAAACAAATCAGAATCATGGCAGACTTGTTAACACAAACCAAGTCAAGAAGAGTTTGGAGTGAAGTGTTTTAAATCTTGAAAGAAAACAACTTCCAATGCAGATTGATGTACCCTGCAAAACTATCTTTCAAAATTGATGGAAAAATAAGATACTTCCATGATAAAGAACAACTGAAGGAATTCATGACTGCCAAAACAACCCTACAGAGACTGCTGAAGGAAATTCTAGAGAGAGAAAAAGACGACTATGCTTCCAGGAACAGCAGCAGAGGAGGACTGCCAAACAGGACAGGCAATTAAATGAAGGGGAAAAGTGGAGGGCTAACAGCAGGATAGCATGGCAAAGATGAACCAATGTATGCTGATTGAAACCATTAATGTAGATGGCCTCAGTTCACCAATAAAAAAAGATACAGGGAGTGTGGGTCAAGAAACAAGATCCACAAGAAACATACACAAGAAACATATTTAACTTGAAAGGAAATTCATAGACTGAAAATCAAAGGAGAGAAAACGATTGTTCCATACAACAGGAGACCAGAAAAAAGCAAGGGTAACTAGCCTATCAACCACAGAATGGATAAGAAAGATATGCTATTTTCATACAATGGAAAGCTACCCAGGTATAAAGCAGGATAATCTTGAGGCTCTTGTAGGTAAATGGATGCAACTGGAGATCATGTTCATAGGTGAAATGGTTTGGACTCATACAGGTGAACACTGAGTTATCTCCCTAGCATAAAACACTGAAGGACTTAGTGGGATCCAAAAGCACAAGAGATATTATGAATGTGATAGGGGAGGAAACTTTCCCTAAAAAGGGAAAGTGGTAAACACTGTTAATTTCTTATTATCCTGTTTTGAATTGTATTGTTTTCATAATTTTGTTAGCTTTGGTTTTATTTTGTGTTGTTTTGTTACATTTTACTGTCTGATGGTATGGGCAGTTATTTTGAAGATAACAGGATACATTATGGTAACCATAGTTGTTTTACTATTATATTGTTTTGAAGTTTTATAATGCTTTCATTCTTCTGTTTTGATTGGTTTTGTTGTTTTGTGTTGTTTGATTTTATTGTGTGTGATGGTATGGATAGTTTTTTTTAGAAAAGACATTATCATAGCCATTGTTGATTTCCTATCATCTTGTTTTGAAGTCCTATAATGCTTTTATTCTCTGTTTTGATTGGTTTTATTCTGTTGTGTTTTATTTGATTTTATTATGTGTGATAGAATGGATGGCTATTTTGAAGAAAATGAGACATTATAGTAGCCCTTGTTCATTTCCTGTTATCTTGTTTTGAAGTCCCATAATGCTTTTCTTGTTTTGTTTTGATTGGCTTTATTCTGTTTGATTTTATTGTGTGTGAAGGTATGGACAACCATTTCGAAGAAAACAAGAGACATTATGGTAGCCATTTTTGATTTCCTGTTACCTTGTTTTGAAGTCCTGTGTTGCTTGCATTGTTCTGTTCTGATTTGCTTTGTTCTATTCTCTTTAAAATAAAAAAAAATATCATTTTGCAATAACAGTTTAGCTAGATTCTATGTAGGTGAAAACCAACATTAGGAGGCTCCTGCAACATTTTCCTTTATTTGGTCTATGAACATTTCCCTTTGGTCTATAGAAGAGTCAATATTTGGGATAAGGAGTTCACACTTCTTATGTGTTATAAATCTTTAGAGTCCGTTTGGTTACACTGGACTCTTTTTATCTTGTTTCCCAAACCTCAGTGGTTTGAATTACTTTGGGCAGTTTCCCCTAAGATGGAAAGTTTAACTTAGAATACCTGTTTGTTTGCAAGGATTGTGAAGGAGCCTCACGAGCATAAACATGTCTGGATACTTGAAGAATTGGGAACATTTATCTGTTGGGCTACCTGGACATACCTGTTTCTAGACCCCAGTCCCAAGAAGTATTGGGTCATCTTTCTAAATTATTCTAAAGAACTAAGAAGAGACAGCCTTCTAATTGGATGCCTGAATATAGAAAGATGGATTTTGGTATATATTTGGTAGAATTTTCTTGCCTTGGTGGGGTGCAGGAGCTAACGGACATGATTAGAAATATGTCTACCACCCTTAAAACCATAGCTAATGAACAAGTAGAATCCTTAGCTAATGTAACGCTTGATAACCAAACTGCCTTATACTATATTCTGGCTGATCAAGGAAGGGTTTGTGCTATCACAGATATATACTTCCTACTGGGTTTACATTAACATCTCTGCCAAAGCAGAAATTTACCTTGAGAAGATTCAGAAACAGGTGTCCTGGCTTCAACAAATATCCCCAGGAGCACCAGGAATAAATGACTAGTGCTCTGGACTGTTTTCCTGTACACCACAGAGAATTAAGTATGTGTTTTCTGGGCTACTCAAATTCAAAATGTCTGTTTTACTGATATTACTTGTGATTTATGTCAATTAAAGTGCTTTAATACGATGCAGCAAAACAATGGCAAAGGATGTTCAAGCTATGGTTTTACAGACTATCCTAAGGTGGTCCTAAAACCTATCATGCTTTGACATCAAAAGGGTTTTACTTCTCTAACTCAGGGAGGATATGATGAAGTTATCACTCAGCCAGAAGCAGTTATACAAAAATGACCCCCATCTCTAAATCCCTGAAGAATGAGGACTAAAACGTCTCAGGGAGACTTTTGTTAGCTGGTACGCAAGAAAAGTACATGTGCTTGTGGGAGAGAAGCTCCTGCCTCCCATGATAACTGCTAGCAGCCCTTCAAGAGTTGTTTGCTTCAGATATGGCCTTCCAGAAAAGACCATGTGTTATGGATTAAAAACTGGTGGTCAACTTAACACCAGTTGAATTAAATCATCATGGTGCTGCATTTAGATGACCCACCTGAGGAAAGTCACCAGCATAAAAAGAGACGTGGAGAGGAAGAGTTTTTGGCATTGTGGGTTCTTGTAAATGCTGCTGTTTGGAGTCATTGGTTCTCCTGGAGGAGCTTGTCAGGCTGGCTCCCCAATATGACTTTGGCCATTATCATCGGAGGAGCTCGGGACCTTGTTGTTGAGGATGGCTGCGGTTCACTTTGGGGAGCTCTGGTCCTTATGCTGAGCATCACTTCCTGGCTCCAGAGGGAAAGATGGTTGCTGTTTAAACTCCAGGAGAAGTTGTCACACTGGCTTCCTGGCATGTACTTGACTGTTCTCATCATTGGAGGAGCGTGGGACCTCATTATCGCTGAGGATGGCTGTGGTACTTTTCGGGGAGCCCTAGTTCTTATTTGAGTGTTGCTTTTTGGCTCCACTATAGAACCCGCCACCTACTAGCATAGAACCTTCATCCCGCTGGCATAGATTTTCTAGCTTCCACTGCTGGCCTTTGGGCCGTCCCAGCACAGATTTGGGTGTTGTGAATAGATTTCCTGCACTTTCTTGTGTCTAACACTGGGTAACCATCATAAACATTATAAATTCTGTGTCCGGATTGTAATCTTTCTTCCTGCAACCCCTGACTACAACACTATGAAGAACTGGTTTAAGCCAGACCAAGCCACCCAACCCTTCTTCTAGGTGACCTAGTGTAAACTTTGCTTATTATAATCTTGTTAAATGATAAATTCTCTGCCCCACAGACATTCCTATGTGCGATTTTAGAAAATGCAATGTATGAAGAAGCACAATTTCTAACTGCATGCCCACTTCTACATGTGACAAGTCTTTCCAGTATAAATATACATAAGTCTCCTCCCAAAAATTCCCTTGCTACCTTTGGAGAGACACTGCTTTTGAGAGTTATATCCAATGCAGTTACATCTGTACTTGCTCCAAGTAGTACTTTTCTTAATTCTTATCTTCTGGTCATGCTTACTGTTTTATGGGGGCTGAGAAGGGGTCTACTATTCAGTTTCAGGCTCATATACATATGAAAACCAGGAAGCTGGACTGGGCATGGTGGTGCACACCTGGAATGTAAGTACTCCAGAAGGTAAGGCAGGAGGACCACTGTGAATTCCGAGGCTAACTTGGCTTACATATTGAGCTCAAGGCCAGCATGGACTACATAGTGAGACACTGTCTCAAAAAAAACCAACCAAACAAACAAAACTCCACACCCAGGAAGTAAAAAAATTTAAATTTGGCAAATTCATCAATGTTTTCAAAAGTTCGTTTTCTGTAATATTTTTACATATTCAACTAAAAAAAAAATCATGTTAAAGCTTTAAAAGGCCCAATTAAAAATGTCTCATGAGTGGGCCTATGCTCAACAATATTTGAATAAATAAGTGATTATTACAAAGAAAATACCTGTGCAAGCAAAGAGAATTTGGAAAAACTTATCAAATTAGAACTTGCAATGTCTATGTTGCATCTGTGTGGCTAAAAATGCAGACCCACAGCTCCATGACGATTTTAAACAGTTTTATAAAAGAGGTTAAGCAAAGTTCTGCCTTCAGGAATATCCTTAAAACTTAAAAAAAGAAATTCCCATTCCAATGTCATTCTGATGTTTTAAAAATGTACAAAAAGACAAGTATCTGAATGCTAGTTTTGAGAAAATGACTGAGATAAGCAAACTAAAGTTCATTTCTCTAGATGAAACATTACAAGTTTATTTTTAAAAATTATTAGGAATTTAAAATATAGACAGAAAATGAATAATCGTTTAGTCTTGTCAGATACTGCACAGTGATGCACATGCTGGAACTGATGCTTCCTGGGTTGGGGGAAAGTATCTGAAAACATAATGCCTGGCAAGCGGGGTGTTCTCTGCACATGAGCCTACATGTTTCTCTGGCCTTTGTTTTCTCAATGCTAGAATAAGCAGCCAGAGTTAAGCACACAAGGAAACTCTAAGATCCTTTCTAGCTAAAAAAATTCTATGATTTTACTATAATAGAAATTATATACAATTTTGACAACTGAGAGCAAAAGTCAGCAAGCAACGGTCCTCAACCACAGAATGATTTTCACATTTTTAAAAGTTGTTGTTATGGTTTAGACCCAAAATGTCCCCCAAAGTCTTCTGTATTTGGAAGATGATTGGATCATTGGGGCACTATACTCACCAGGTCCACTGATGAGTTCACAGCTGAACTAACTGCTATTAGAAGTTGGGTCCTGATTAGAGGTAGGTCACTGGGGGCATAACCTGGAAGGATGTATTCTTTTTCCCAGATGGCTCCTTCTCTTTTTGCTTCCTGGCTGCCACTGGATAAGCAGCTGTCTTCTGCCAGTCCCTTCCACCATGCTGTTTCTGCCTTACAGCCAGCCAAATTTGGACTGAATCCACAGGAAACTGTGAACCTAATCTCTCCTTTAATTTGTATGTGTCGGGTATTTTATACCAGTGACTGAAGAGTGACAAAGACACGGACAACCATATGTAGCCTGAAAATCCTAAAATACTTACTAGCTGACCCTTTATAGAAAAAGTTTACTAACCCTTGCCTTAGAGGATGGACATTAATTAGAAATTCTTTTCTGTGAAGGCAAGAAAGTAATGTTGGAGGAAAAAAAAAAAGGTTCAAGCCAAGTGAAATCCACTGAAGATAGCACTAGGCAAGCATGGATGGTACTGCTTGTGCTAAAGAAATGGAGACACAAGCTGGGGCCAACTGATCAGTAACTATGGCAGAGATCTAGCTTTGAATCTCACAAAATGAGAATGGTAGGTGGCTCAGACCAATGCTGCTGCACACAGGGTTATAGGATACACACTGCACAACTCTAGGAGTCCTTAGTCTCAATGTTACCATTGTGAATAGCACCACCTCCAGCACTAGAGTGTACAACCTGCATAGCTGGATACGGAAACCCTGGCTTGGGCTACCTGTGGTATTTCACAATTGAACTTCCCACATGATGATCTGAAGTAGTCTGGTAGGGTTTTTCTCATTTATAACTTTGAAGAACTTATGTCAGTGGGCTTCTATTGAGTTTATGTAATACTCCATCAGGGCTACTATACCTGTTTGGTGGCCACAGGAACTTGGTTGTCGTGTCCCTGGCCACTGGAACAATAGTGGTCATCTGCGATTGTAATTTGCTCATTCTCCTCGGCCTCCAGCTGGCTTTGGTTGAAACGCAGGGAACCTTTTAGAATGTCTTTGATCTATTTTCAAAATGGAAGATAATAAATAAAAGATGTAGGAGTCTGTGTTTAATTGCTGGCTAAATCATACATTCTAAATATAGTACATCTCCCTTTACAGTTTCAGCAATGCAGTTCAAAAATATCAAAGGGAAAATTCTAGAAATCAATTATTTCAATTCTGGAAATAAAAGAGTTAAGTACCATCCTGAGTAGCATGATGAAATCTCTTGCTGTGTCATTTCAAGCTACCTAGAATTTCTCTGTCCAGAGTATCCATGCTACAAATGCTATAGTCCTGGTTATCATATTAACTGTCACAATATCACTGAACTTGTGTTCAGGTCACCTGTGTGTAGTGGTCAAACACTACACATATGCCTACATTATTCATCTCATTTCATCTCTTCAAGTAGTCATTCTTTCATCTCATACCATCACAAGGCAGGCAAACTCAATGCAATAAAAATTTTTGAGAGACCACATTTACAAAACTTTTATTACAGTTTGATGTTACAATCATTCTATTGTTAATTTATTAGTATGCCCAATTTATAAATTAAACTTTATTCTAGGTTTATGTATAGGGAAAATATAATACACATGGAGTCAGTCCTATCCACAGTTTTAGATATGCACGGGGGGCGTTGGAATCTATGCCCTGTAGGTAAGGTGGAAATAGTATTGTACACATGTAAACATTTTACTATAAGAAAGAAATAATGGAAAACCCCCCCCCCAATTTTATCAAGGCTAAGGACTGAGCAATGACCAAGGAAAATTTCAGGGCGTTAATGGTCAGGTTTCCTATGGTCAAACATGGGCATCACATCCCTGGCAGTTACCTTAAAGAAGCAAGCACCATTAACCTAAAAGCCAGCCCAAGTGAGCAGCCTTATCTACTAAACTGGCTCCAGCAGAGCTGGAGCTATTCGTAACATAGGCAGACACTTGGGAAAAGTATACTCCTTCTCATTGACATTTGTGTGTCCTATTTAGATGTGCAGGGTTTAGGTAATTTTGGCTTTTGAGGATTTGAGACCTGCTATGGGTAGTGATTATGACTTATACTCTAAGGGTATACATATATTTGTGAATGAATGACTGGACTTGATGTTGGGCCACACCACAATAGCTCTGGATGAGTAATAAAGAGAATGGGTTTGGTAAGAGGAAGGGGAAACATGAGAAATGTAAAACCCATTTGGGCTGCAAGCTAGTCAGACATTATTACTAGAAGGAGCAAGGGGCAAAAATAAGTAGAGCTCAGGGAGGGGCTCTGCCTGGGAGGATAATGAAGAGCAAGGGGACACTGGCTGTAATATCATAGTACTGGTTGTAGCACTGGTTGTAGTATCATCCTCTAAGGAGCCTGCAATGGGTGGCCTGCAGGACATAATAGTGTTAGAGCAATGCACATACCTGTTTTAATCCTGCTAAGGACACCAGAATTTGGTCTTCTTTTTCCAAATTTTCTTGTAAAATCACATCTTGAATATTTACTGAAAATAGAATGACATTTTATAACAAATGCTCTGAGTATAACTTACAATTCACACTGTAACTTTAGACAAGCTTGGGAATTTTTCTGCCAAATTTCATAGGAACTATCACACTAAGGATGCTCTGTGAACTGCAGATGGGAAGTAGGGAGGGCAGCACTCAGCATACCAAAGTATGCAGTCTTCCCCCTCAGCAATGTAGAGATATGCTTTAATCATGATACATATGTCTTTACTTTAAATGAGAAACTAAGCACCTTCTGCTAATGAATGATGTGGCCAATAGCAAGGAGCATTCATTCAATCTTGAGGAGGAAGGTTTTGTAGCCCAAGGTTCCTATACTGCCTGATAGTTCAATGGTGTTAGCTCACCTCTGTAAAGTCCAATTTCTCCCAAATGACTCAAACTAATACAAAAATTGTCTTTAAGGGTCTGTAAGAGTAAATGATGTTACCATTTCAAGGCAATAGAAAAACAAAAGGAGGAAAGGCACTAGAGGAAATCCTTAGATGCTGATGCCTATGGAGTTGGCATGCCTTAACCCAATATATAAATATAAATATATAAATACAAATATTTATATAAGTATAAATATTTCTCTGGAGACAGAGAAACAGCTCACATTCACATTATGAGTCTTTCCTCTAGCCCTAACCTAAAGGACCTGCCACGCCAGCTTCTGACTCTCAGGCTTGGCATCCCATTCAGTTGCACAGTGGTGCATTACACATGGTCTTTACCCTCCACAACCCTAGAGGACAGGTATAGCCTTGTCAAGGATTGTGGTTTATTGAGGTGGGATTCTCAGGAGGAGGACTAAAAATCCCTCCCCTGGGAATGTACAAGAGGAGGAATTAAGGGATAGGAACAAATAATTAAAACACATTTAAAAAATACTGATAGACACATCCCTTAGAGAGTTGCTACAATAAATGAGTTCATATTCCATAAAGATCATCTGCATTCTTTTCTGCACCCATGTTTATAGCAGCACAGTTTGTAATAGCCAAATCTTGGAAACAACCCAAATGCCCATCAATTGAGGAATGGATAAAAAAGATGTGGTACTTTTATACAATGGAGTACTATTCAGCCATAAAGAAGGATCACACTGAGGCTTTTATAGGTAAATGGATGCAACTTGAGACCATACTCATAAGTGAAATAAATCAAACTCACATGTGTAAACACTGCATCGTCTTCCTAGTGTAAGAAACTGAAAGACTCAATAAGATAGAAAATTCCCAATAAATATGGGGAAATGCTTTTATTCTTTGATTTGATTAGTTTAAGTCCGTTTTCTACTATTTGATTGCAATATGTGAGAAGATATGAACAGCTTTTTTGAAGAAAACAAAGGATATTAAGCTAGCCATTGTTGATTTCTTATTGTCTGATTTGAAGGCCTGTAATGCTTTCACTCTTTTGTTTTATCTGGTTTTATATTATTTTGTTTTGAGTTTACTGTGTGTGAATGTATGAACAACCATTTCGAAGAGAACAAGAGACAGTAGGGTAAGCCATTGTTAATCTCCTATCATTATGTTTTGAAGACCTGTATTGCTTGCAGTGTTCTGTTCTGAAATGCTTTGTTGTGTTTAACTCTGTTTTGTTTTGTTATGTTTTTATTCTCTTTAAAATAAAAAAAAACTTGCTCCAATTGTAATATTTTACATGGTATATGATCTAAGTCATTCATTTAACATCACCCCAGTCTCTATCTGTGACTCTCAGAATTCATGGTTGGTTCCTTATAGCCACGGGAGCTAGTACATGACTTTTGCTTACTTGGTGCTCATAGCCCGAGGTAGGGCCAGCACCACACTTGGCCTGGCAGCTGTTTCCAAGTCTATGTAGACCAGCCCCTCCATTTTGTTAAATTTTCTGCTTCAATGCTGCCCACCCAACAAAAGTAGCCTCCAAGTCACTTTCTCTTTCTACCATATCAACTATTTTAGTGTATCACAACTACTTGTCATCATCTTACATCATTGCATGCATGTGGTGGCTTATTTGTTGTCAATCTCCCCCAACAGGATAAAATTCTGAAAATGTTCTTGCTAAAGGATGTATTTCTAGCCCTTGGAATAATACGTAGTGCATTACAGGTAAACAACAGGTATGTATTAAGGGATGAACCAGCACGGAAACACACCTAAGGAACTTGCATTTCACAGCACTGTTATTCTAAATATTTCAAAATGTTATTTCCAGTAAGAAGCAAAGCAAAGGGTGATTCTATCGACATGCTTCCAGTCTGACAGTTTACTGAAATCTTCAGGAAGAATAAATCTATAAACCATGCTGACGAATCCTCTTACATATAGCAGCAAGTAACAGAAGCTTTTATTTATTTTGAAAACCTGACTGTAGTTCTTGGCTAACAGAAAGTTGAATAAGAACAGAAAAAGAGATACAATTACAGAGCAAATGTTTTTTGGTTTTCTTAAAAGCCTGTAACAATTTGTTCTCCAATAATAATATAATAATAATAATAATAAATCCATTCAACAAGATATTAAGAACAACTAACTGAACAAAACTGACAAGAAATAGTCCTGTAGGTCTTGGAAAAGGCTACTTTTAAAGCACAGCTATGAAGGCCTGAGAGCTGGAGGAAGTAGCAGCAGCCAGGAGTTGGGTAGCTTGGCAAAGGAGTGGGTTCTGACCTCACTGAGCTGATGGGGCAGGGGTCAAAATTCTCTACTCATGCTGGGCCAGCTGGGGTACCAGGGATAACTCCCAGGTCATGAGAGAAAGCTCAACCAATGGAGGCAGGAGCACCAGGACACCTGTAGGAAATATAAAGAGCTTCTTAGGCCTAAGGAACTAATGGAAAGTTGGGTGCTGGAAGTCATACCCATAAAGTAGGGGACTAGTAAAATGGGGAAGCCTGCAGAACCCAAATCTGAGTTGTTTTCAATTGTCAAGTTTAAGCCCTTGGACCAATATGATGAGAAAAGAACTTCACAGCAATATTTCTATGCACCAGGGCTTAGGAATATAGATTATTATTTTAATACAGAGGTACTTTTTACACGAGATCTTGCAATATCATGCTGGCAACACTGCCTGAAAATCTTGTGAATCAGAAAGTCTTAGCCAGCTTTTCTCAGATGCCCTGTTTTGCTGTGAGCCTCCTACTCAAGAATGGCAGTGGAGACACTGGCAATGGTAAGAGGAGAAGGGGAGTAGTAGAGAAGGCAGGTGTGTTAGGAAGAGAGAACAATGGATATTGCTTGTCTTTCTTTTCCTCTAGATTTCTCTCAGTAAGAGCATGAGCAACTACGGAACCTAGTTCCTCACTACACATTGATCCTAGGTCTAAAGAGGTGGCAGAACTGCTAGTGGTCTAACCCTCTCCACTCTCTACTCTTTCCTCATTAGCACAACAGATTTTATTCAGTGCAGCAGGGTAGGTGTGCACCTATCCTTGCAACTGAGTTGGTCATGTGACACAGCTCTGGCCAATCTGACATGTAAGAGATGATCCTGGGTAGAGCTTCTGGGAAAATTTCTCATAGGGGGACTCAGTTCATGCCTTCTGGGATTTTACTCATCCCTCATCTACATGCCTAAAATGCTGGTATGAGTTCTACAAATCACCTTGCAAGTATGTGGATGAAGATCAAAGCTTATGGAGAAGCCTGGGACACCTTTTGGATCTGCCATACCTATGTGGACTGCCTAGATCCTGGGCTTCTTTCTCTTGAGGAAAAAATATAAACTGATTTGTTTATCCCACTGTTCTCACCCCACAAGCTTATATTATTAGCACCTCTTAGTTTCCTAGGACTGCTGTATCAAATTGCCTCAAGCTTGGAGGCTTAAAACAATAGAAATTTATTCTCTTACAGTTCTATTCAAAGTCAAGGTGTTGGCCACGCTCCCTGGGAATGTTCTAGGGATAATTCTTCCTTGATTCTTACTAGCAGTTGTCAAAAATTCTTGGTACTTTTTGCTTATAGAGACATTATTCTAGTCTCTGCCTTCATAATCACACACCATTCTCCCTGTATGTTTGTGTCCAAACATATCTTTTTATTATTATTATAAAGAAACTAGTCATTGAGTAAGAGCTTATCCTAATCCAGTATAGTCTTCATGGGGTTCTATCTGTAAAGTCTCTATTTCCAAATAAGGTCACATCACAGGTTCTGGTCATACATGAAATTTCGATAATGATATTCAACCCACAGCAACACCCAAACCGCCTGGTTATTAAACAGGGTAAAAGCCATAGGAGTCCTCCACTGAAAGACAAGGCATCCCACCAATTTTTTCCTGCAAGCAAAACATGATGTCTGGTTCTTGCCTGATGTTCTGTCTTGCACAAGACCCAGAGCAGAAGGGTATACCAGGGAGAAAGAAGAGCCCAGGGTCATGGGTTTAGCAGCTGTGCACCCTCACCTAGCAATTATTTAGACTTATGTTTTGATGGTATATGTAAGGCTTGATTCAGACATCACTCTCCCGGTACCCAGCCTGTCTTCCAGCAGAGGCATTGTTCTCAGCTCAGCACCAGAGGCTGCCCTCAGTAAACACAGGCTGTTTTAAAAGAGATGAGATGGAACATGAACTCTTGCAAGCACCTGGACATATAAAGACACCCAAGCATTCACAGCAGATGCCCCAAGGACCTTGCCCACTGAGGCACAAAACATCCACAGAACTTTGACCGCTGAGGTTTACTAAAATCTTCCTGCCTAATGTCCCTTGCCTTCTTTGAAACCCTTAAAAAAAAAACAAAGCCTTCTTTTTTTTTCCTACAGATGGCTTTTTCACCCTTGCTCTGCCTGCACCCAGGCACAATAAATTCTATGCCATGTTGTCTTTACACAAGCCCAGTGGTCAGTTGTTCTCTGTTGGCATTCCTTAAAGTATCAAAGATCACTTTTTAGGACTGGATAAAAAACTGGAGCGTCTCTCTGAAAACTCACATACATGTAAAATGTTTAGAGTAAACTTTTGTTTTAATTGCACTGACTTGTCTCCCTTAAAAACAAAAACAAACAAACAAACACCAGGGCAAAGAAATCCAAATTAAACCAAAAGGGCCTGTGTAGAGGCTGTTAAATGTTTTCAATACAAGAACTTTCATTTTACTAAGAGTACTTACCATTAAATCCTTTCTCTAACTCATTCATAATATACTGAGTTAAGGTAGCATTTATGCACATTACTAACATACTTCCTAGTAACAAGCCTACTGTTTTATGTGTTCATCTGCATGAAAAAAAAATCTTTTCATGTCTTAAAGGCAGAAATGTGAAATGTTTAAATTTTCAACACAATGCATGACTTATCACAGAAAAAGGCAGAATACATTATCCAATAAAGGCTCTGTGTTTTTTTGTTTTTGTGTAGAATATTACAGTTTTATTATCTCCTGATGCTGAAGTATTACAGATCAGAATTGCTGGAGCACTGAAAACAAAAGAGAAAAAAAGCCACATAACTATCTACATCTGTAGAAATAAGTCATAAAAATCTTAACCACATAACTACGTCATGGTGAATCTACTATTTTTAATGAAATATGAAAGCCACAAAAAAAGATCTTTAGCTTTTTAAAGGTAATAGAAATGGCACATCAACTACTTTTTTTTTCAGCGCTAAAATAAAAAAAGATTTTTATCTAAATGTTTTAAATGGTTGGTATAAAAGATAGCATAAGCCTTCTTGGGGTAATGAAAATGGGCAGGAGTAGAACTTATACCTATCTATAATGGAGATAGAGCTGGGCAAAGCACTGATCATCCTTGTGTCTGCAAGGCAGGAAAAGTGCTTCCCCATAGGGTGACTATAAAGAGTAAAGGAGATAGCCCAAGGAATTGCCAGCACAGCACCCGGCCCAACACAGAAGGTCAGGACTCCCTGCTTTCATTTCTGTGTGGTCACATACCTCACTATCCCAACAAGAGTATCCGTGAATACTATCAACTGTGAAAGAGAAGCCCTAGACTAACTTAGGTCTAAACTCTCTTTGCTAGCTAGCCGTGTCATTCATCTTGCTAGCTAGCCTTGGCTTTCTTATCTATGAAATATTTTCTGATATGTCTTTTAGGGCTTTTCCATTTTTAATATTCTAAAATCCTACAAGCTACCGTATCCTCCACAAAAACATATTTTCATTATTCACTTATTCCTTTTTTCATTGCATTTAATCTTCCCACTGTGTGTACAGACCATCAATGAAAAGACAAGCTGCCTGAAACTTAAGTGTCTAAATATTAGACAACTGATAATCACCTCAGTTCCAAGCAGGCTGATGTGGGCATGAAAGCCCAGCAGGGTAAGCAGCTTAAGTACTTTCTGTAAACAGTTTGCTGTGTGGCCCAGCTGCTCATAGATCAGACAAGTATAGGCAGCTCACCCACATGCAATTATGAGTGAAGTTTGGAAAATCTAAGAATAGCCTGATCTGTCACAGAAGTTAATACTGTCAGTGGCATTCAACTGAACTGTCAGGATGAAAAGAAGGGTGAGTAGCTATAACAGAAAGATGAACACATAAAAAAGCTTCTGAAGCTCACAGGAAAAGTTTAGATTTAATGAAACACTAATTTTCAATTCTAGTCTCTAAATCTTCAGATTTCAAATAGTTCAATTACTTGAAGGTAATAAAATTAGAATTTTGGTAGAGGTTTGCAAAACAAATACTGGTTCAGTTTGGGTTCCAGAGCCATGAGGAAATACTCTTAGCTTGTCAATTTTATTATCTGTATAACTAAAGGGCCACTTGAACAAACACTATTATGTTTGAGAGGTTTTTCTCTGCATTTGTTCTTCTAATCAGTTATAAAAACAGCCTTGAATAGTACCTGATGTTTTAAGATATTTACTGCATATCTGATAAAAACATAGGGTGATAAGGAGTTCTCTTCAGATTTGCAAAGGATGCAGAGAAATAACTCCTCCAATCAGCCTGAGACAATTCTCACAGCTATTTTGGTAGCCTGAGGCCCAGTATACATGGAGGGTTAATAGTCCCCATGTCACCAAAGGGATGTTATTAAGATTACACTTGTGCAAAGATCTCACACAACTAATTTTAGAACCAACATGTCAAATTGCAGCATCTTTTGATAAAGGAATGAATATGTAGTACTGGTTCTAGCTCTTCAACTAACTTCTTGTGGGGCCTCAGTACTGAGCTGTATGGCCATGGACTGGATGAGCCTCAGGTTTGTTCCTAAGAAAAAACAGTTAAGAGAAAAGAGATTATTCCCATTGACTATGCTCTTTAGGCCATGCCTGGTACTAAAATTTAAAAATATATGTTGGAAACATACTGGCAAGAGAGACATTCTTATCTCCATTTCATACATGAGAACATACTTATAAGCTGCCTATGCTATGTGACAGCCTAGATTCCATCTAGGTTCATTTGATCTCACATGAGGTGATTTCTCCTCAGATAGTACTCCACAGCTCTCACAACTGCCTCTTGCCTGCACTGTAAAGATTAATCCCTGAGAGCTATTTACATGCACTTAAACTGGTCATAAATTTAAGCAAATGTCTTATATTTTCTAAGCATAAAATAATAGGTTTCTTCAAAAGTTTCTCATAATCTTCCTTTCACCAAGACAAATGCTGATAGTGGTTATTTTCACATTAAATAAATACTATTTGGACACCTGCTTTTTTTTTTTAAATTTAGGCTATCATGAACATCTTGTATTAACAAATTAAAAAGTATTATAATCCTTATAAAAACTGCATTACTATGTTATAGCAAATTCCTCACTAGATTCTACTTTAATAATCAGAAGTACAAAAACATCACATGGAAAAATACTAGGGTACTAAAATCACTTTTAAGAAAGCAGAAATCAAAAAGTAAATCAAGAGCTTCATGTGAATCAATCTTGGTTTTTTCCTTAAATCTTTCTTTAGAATCAAAATTGCCTACCAAATAGGAACAATTTACAAGTCATTATTAAATTATGCAGATAAACTGAAATGTGTCTGTGGGCTTTGGGGCTAAGGATTTTTTCTAGCATCCCTCAATGCCATTTTAAAAATGCAGTCATGCTATTTATCTGGGAAAAAGTTGATAGTTACGTGAAATGTATGTACAAAAACAAATCTAGTTTTTCAGTTAGTTGAAAATTCACAGCTAGTATGGCCTTTACTTAATTCAAGTGTTTCCCCTCACCCCACGCAATGAGAAAATTCTCTTTCAGAGGTGACTGAAAAACCAAAATCAGAGCAAAAGCTGCTTGAAAATTCTGAGCTTAAGTAAAGCTGCTTTAAAAGCTGCTGCTGTATACCAAATAACTTGGAAATTTCCTAACAGGATTTTCTAAAATTCCAGTAATCCTTCTTCCAATCATTTCATTGCTCTCCTACTTTGTTCAAAGCCAAAATCAAATAATGCAAAGGTCATCCAAGTAGCCAGAAAAGTGGAAACACACACACACACACACACACACACACACACACTTTCTCTTTTTAAAATTAAAATTGAACAACCAAATTAGTCATGTCATTCACATTAAACTATTCTTTTTGATGCATTTTAAAGTGTGATATTAGAGATTAAGAGATTCATAAAACTTAGTCCTATATACATTTTTAAAATGGCTATTTATATATAAATAATGAGAATTTATAGGGGAGTGGAATCAGATATGACTGGTAAAATTTTCTGCTGTGATTTGAGATAAACTGTTGATCATCTATCAGGGTTTCTTCTGCATTTCCTTCCTTGAACCCTTTTCCTGAAGGAGTGGCTGAAACATCAGAAATAAAGCTAAGGGTAAAACAGATAAAACAGAGCCCAGCTAGTGGAGAGGCAACCGGTCTGTTAGATCACATCTTTCCAAATCCTTAGGAGAATGTTTATTACTTGCTTGAGGTCACTATGATTTCATCTACATTCAGATGAAGCCATTTTGGTCACTTGTAATTGATTCCTGACCTACCAGGCTGACAGATGGCTTAATGCATCAGAAAGTTATCTCCAGAAAAGACTCCACAAATGGGCTACTCTCAGGGGCTCTGCAGTGGAAGGGCCTTGCTGGATTCACTCTGATTTACCTTCAGAGGTAGGATGCATCCTAGTTTTCTATAATACCTGATACTGCCATTTCTCCACACTCCTGGTGCTGCATATTGAATAAGAACACATATCTTATATCTTTAATTTGTTCCCAAACTACATATAGCTAGACACTGAAGAGTGGGAAAAAAATTTTCCCATCTGTGTTGAAAAGGAGTAATGATATACCAACAAAACCCTAACCCTTTTGCAAGCAGCACAGAATTATGGAAGCAATACAACATGATCTGGCAGAGACTGTTTCCAATACAAAACATGGAATCTTTACAAAGGTAGAGTAGTGCTTTCTATCAGCTTTCTGGTCTCCTGAGCTCTGACCAGAATCTCCCCTACAGAACAGCTTAAGCTAATCCAGCTCTATGCATTCAGGTGACATCTCCAAACCTTTCCAAACTCTTCCCACAAGCCATTCCCAAAGGCTCTTGAACCATATGGTCAGGTACAGTCACAGCAACAACTCCACTCCTCTGGTACCAAATTCTGTCTTGCTTACTTTTCTCTTGTTGCTGAGACAAAATACTCGACACCCAAAATGAAAGAGATTTACAGTTCTTGGAGATTTCAGTTCATACTTAGCTGGTTCCAAGGCAGGGTGGCATGGCTGAGGGGCAGCCTGGCTGCAAGTGGCAAGAGCAAATGGCAAAAGAGGGAGAGAGAGGCACGCCTACTTCCTTCCCTTATATTGTATGTCAACTCCACCCCTGGGTGGGTGTGGCACTCACACTGCTAATCCTAGTGCTAATCCCAGGGCTGGACAATGAACCAATCACAAATGCTAGATTCATCAGCCTCCATGACTGCATGAGGCTTGGGGGGGCCACTTAGACACAAACCATAACAGCATGTGTACACGAACTTCAAACTAGTACATTCTTTAACAGCACACTGAGAAATAAGAAAATGTCCTGAATTTATGGCAGATGATTAAAAAAAACCTTATATTTAAAAAAAAATTACAGAAATCATTGTCAAAATAATCATATCAGTGATTATGGACAGGCTATCACAGCAAAACAGATCATTGATTAATATTGAAATTTCAAAATTTCACTTTGGTTAGTAGCAGACAGACATTTACAAAAGGCAGTGTAGTAGCATCTGTGAACTGAAATCTATAGTTGATTGCTTGAATTTGAATTGCCACTCCACTCAATAATGGTGTGACCTTGGGGAATTTTACTAGTCTTTGGGCTTCAGTCTCCTCTTCTGTATAATGTAGATAGTAACAGTACTACTATAGCACTGTTGTGAGGAATAAATGAGGTAATTCAATGTCAAGAGCTCAGTGGAAGACAGCACACAGAAATGCTACCAGCTATTATTGTTAAAACCATTCACTCCCAGGACCAGTGTAGCTCACTCACCAAGATGAGTGTCCATCACCTTAGCACAGTATTTGCACATGGCATCCAGGTCATTCAACTGTCCTTGAAGGAACGAAATTTGAGCTTCTAATTCTTCTTCCTAAATGAAGCAAATAAAGATGCAGAAAATTTAAAATATATTCAAATAAAATCCCCAAAGTTCTCAATGATCTGGGCTAGTTTAAAGAGTCACAATCTCCTTTCAAACCTAGATAAAACAAAGAAAGTAGCAAAAATCAAAAACCTACCACTGCTATGACCAACAAAATAGAAACAGGATACAATGGAAATTTAAAAAGGCTAGACTACTCCTAGTTGAATTCTATTTTTGTGCCATGTTTAAATGTTTACGCACACAACTTTGTATAAAATAGTACATAAAATATTTATTCTTTTTGTATTTTAAAGAGAAAAAACAATGAAACAAAATTCTAAAACAAGATTAACAGGAAAGTACAATGGTTAATACACTGTGTATTTTTATCTTCAAAGTAGTTGCTCAGAGTACAAGACATAGGCATGAAAAACTGACCAAACAACATTAGCATAAAACCTTTCCACAAAATATCTTCAATAAATATTGAGTGACACAAATTAAAGAGGCAAATTGGATTTAAGTGAACTACACTTCTAGGTGGATGGTACAAAAACATTTAATTTTTCTTCCCACACATTTAGGAAACCGAAGATTTCCATTTATGAAAAGGAAACTTTTCAACTCTTATACCCTTGCTGACAACCTCATCTTTTTCTCATACCAGCTGTGCCCTGGCCTGACAAGCAAACAGCTTCACTGTATTTTTTCTTACTCCCAGGTTGGCCAAGGCCACCCATATGTGCAGAGCAGCAAACCTGTTGCCTTTGAGTAACTGCCTTTGTTCTGCTCTCTGCCTTAGCATGTTTGCCTTTTCCCACCACAGGTCCTATATAAGACTCTAATACCCCAGGCTTGGGGCTCAGACTTGGCTCAAACTCCTCTGGGCCTACTAGCATAATGAAGCTTGGTTTCCTCCACTTCTCCAAGTACTGTTCAGTTTCTTTACCTCTGGAAAACCTAAAATTACTGTAACAATATGAAAGAAATCTCAATTTTCTAGATAAAGTTTATCTGTTAACATGAGATTTCCCAAAGCACTTAGAAAAGTTTTGCTCTGGCAACCCATAAATAGCTGTTATTGTATTTCCTCCCTTACAGTAAAACATGTCATTTGTTTCTAGAAGGAGTACTCTGGATTGACTAATTATCAAAGTGGTAAAAGACAGTATAATTGTAACAAAAGGATAGTCTTTTTTTTTTTTCCCAAGGAAAAAAATAATGTATCTAAAAATGTTCTCAAGCAAATTTATAAGATTATTTTTCACAGTTTTTTTATTTTGAAGAGAATAAAACAAATACAAAATAAAAGAGAACATTCAATCAAAACAAAGAATGTGATACAAGACTTCAAAACAAAACAAAACAAAAATAAACCAACAATGGTTGCTATGTTTCCCCTTGTGATCTTCAAAATAACTTCCCATACCATCAGGCATATTAAAATCAAACACAACAAAACAGAATAAAACCAATCAAAACAAAACAATGAAAGCAATACAGGACTTCAAAACAAGGCAGCTGAAATACCACAGTGGCTACCATAATGTATCTTGTTATCTTCAAAGTAGCTGTTTATATCATCAGACATAATAAAAACAAACAAAACAAAATAGAATAGTCAATCAAAACAAAATAATGAACATGATACAAGATCTCATAACAGATGAAATCAATAATGGCTATCATAATGCCTCTTGTTATCTTCAAATAACTGCGCATGCCCTCAGGTATAATACAATCAAATAAAACAGAATAGAAGAAAACCAATCAAAACAAAACAATGAAAGCATAGTTTTTATTGGAGAAAGAGAATATTTTCATCATTTGGGATATTTTAAATCTGGTTAGTTGAAATACAAAGAAAGGATGATGTCAGAGTTGGCATAGGCCAGAAAATGATTTTCTAGTTTTAGATGCTTGCCCATTCTCATAAAAACCCTGTGTCATTAACAAGAACAGGGGAAAAAGCCTATTGAGATATGCCCTCCTCATACCTTTTAAGAGAATAAGTATAGTTTGACTTGTACATGGAAATTAATAGTTGAAAATTATTTGTAGGCATATTCCATTTTATCAATACACATATGCAGCCTGAAAAGTACTGCTTTTAACAGCTGCCTGGAGAACCTGCCCTTAGGAAGTATGGATTGAAATGCCTAACACAAAACTCAGATATAACAGTAACTCTAAAAAACAAATTGTGAAGTGTCCACTGTAGGATTACATAAGCACTAACTTTGTTTTTTAAATATCCTACAAAGTACAGCAGCCTTTCCTCCTGTTCTCAAGAACAAATGTCATCAGAAGCAGCTCAGGCAAAGGATAATGATAAATATCTTAGTCATTTTCTTGTCAATGGGACAAAATATCCAATACTCACAATTTAAAAGAGAAGAAGTTCACTTTGGTTTATAGTTATAATCAGTGGTTGTTGGTTCCTAGGCAGAAACTACATGGCAGAGGGGAATAGTGGAAGAAAGCTGCTCTTGGCACAGTGGTCAGGAAATAGACTATGGGTTAGGAGGGAAGCAATATATAACATGTATGAATTGGGAGGATATAGTATATACCCTTCCTGGTCCCTTGCCCAGAGACCCACCTCTTCCAAACAGACTTCACCTCCCTATAGCACATTCAGCTCTGAAATCATCTGTATAGTAGTGCACAGATGAGTATAGCGCCCCTTGATTTAATTACCTTCCAAAACCCCAGTCAATGACAATCTTGATACAAGCCATAACAACAGGGGACCTTGTGTAGGGTAGGTAATGCCACCTTCCTAACTCTTCAGTTGGGCAATAAGGTGAAAAATGATAAGGCATTTCAGGGCATTTTTCTGCTTCTTTGTTTTTGTACAAGTTTGAACTTCCCTTTTCGGTCAGGTACTATGAAAATTAAAAAAAGTAATCTGGTTGAAGCAGGCAGAAGGGCCAAAACCTCTTCCATTTGGAAGTTTGAAATCCAGTGTACTATCACTCTAGACTAGTAGTTTAATCTTAAAACATTCTTCAACTTCAACTATCACTCAGAGTTTATACATAGAAATGAAATCACTTGGAGGAAAAAGATGGTCTGTCATTCATTCTCCACTACATTATATAATTATAGATAAGAGGAAGAGTTAAGAATCAAGCTTCTAAAATTATGGGAACTGACTATACATTTCCAAGTTTCTCATGCTCCACACTCATTTCAACTTACAATGTTCTATACACTGACAAATACAGTCATTTGTTTTTGTTAAACTGGTCTTCTATTAAAAAAAATGCTTGGTTAATTATCTTAAGGTTTTATGAAACAATGTTAGTAGTTACGCTACTTATTTATGTGTAAATAAGGGTACTGAGGAGAAAAGCTTATCATATTTACTTTTACATATGTCTTGTCTTCTATTATAAAAAGAAGTGTGACACAGCATGATGAAATTCTGGAGTAAACATACCTGGATTCAAATCCTGTTTTAGTATGTTACTAGCTGCAAAATCTTGGGCAAGTTCCTTAATTTCTTGGTCCCCTCACTCTCACCTGGCACAAATACACACTGACTGGAGAACAAAGTGAGAATGTGTGGACAACATATGTTCAGTGCAGAGTAGGTGTTCACTAAAGTAATTCCTTTTTAAAAAAATTATATTCAGGTTAAAACAGTGAAATGAATTTTAAATACAAAGTCTTATGATTCACTACTAGAAAACACTAATTTCTGGTTTTAAGACATTCATGAAGCTTAGCTCAAAAAGATTAACGAATGCTTAATGTGTCAATACTGTCTTAGCTCTGGATAGCAAATTAATGTTCAAGGCAAGAAACTGAAAGAGGATTGTAAAGTAGGGCCACATGCAAACTACAGTGTATAACGTTACCACCTGTACTTGGAATCCCTGTAGGGAAGAACCAGAGAAGGAGGATTACTCCATCAGAAGAGAAAAACAGCATTTAGCTCTTTTATCATCAGTATAATATGCTAGACACTGAGTTTTGCATGTGTTAACACATTCAATTTTCACGACAAATTTATGTACATTTTTCTCATTATTTTCTACATGACACATGGCCTATCTCTCTGTAACTCAAATTCTCCAGAAGTATATGCTAAGGTTTGGACAAATGTTCAAGAAGCTAAGTTACTGGGCCCATTACTTACATTTCTTCCCTGTGTACATTCTTTCTTATGTTCAATTATTATAGCCCTCTCAATGAATAAACCTATATTTCAGTTTCCTTTAACTGAAGGACCCTGTCTTATTTCTTCCATAGACCTCTCTTGCTATGGTCTTGGCTTTATGTTCAGGCTGTACCTTCTAAACTTGCAGAGGTCAGTCTCATGTTTCATTGTGTTTCCCTCAAGGCCTAACACAATGCAGATGAACACATTTGTTGAATAAATTGATGAATAATTGACTAAGAAATTTTAAAAACTTATCCTGTGCTTAAGTAACAAATAACAGAAAGACACTGAAACGTTTAATAAAATTAATATATAAAATCCATTTATCAACAACTGAGTCTGTAATATTCAAGAAATATGCATCAATGTTTGGGGGGAGAAATTGTAGAAACATCACTTTTATAATACTACAAAGTTATTCCAAGGAATCATGAATGGATGTAAAAACCCTAACTCCCAGAATATTCATTATATACACAAAGGCAACATTCATCAATTATAATGGAAAGTCCTAAATTTAAATTGCTTACCACATTGTTCTCTTTAAAAACACTGATGTATGACTGACTCTATTGTGTTTGTTTGTTGATTTTCATTTTGACTTATTAAGCAGAATAATTTTTGAATTTGCTTTTTAAAAAGTGGTGTTTCTGCAATTTCTCCTTCCAAACGTTGATGCACATTTTTTGAATATTACAGACTCAGTTGTTTATAAATACATGGATTTTATATAATTTTATTAAATGTTTCAATGTCTATTATTTTTTACTTAAGCACAGGAAAAATTTCTTAGTCACTTATTCATCGATTTATTCAACAAATGTACTCATCTGCATTGTGTTAGGCCTTGAGGGAAACACAACGAGACATGAGACTGACCTCTGCAAGTTTAGAAGAAGGTACAGCCAAGACCATAGCAAGACATAGAACATAAAGCCAAGACCATAGCAAGACAGGCCTATGGGAGAAATGAGACAGGGTCCTTCACAAGAGAAGATAACTTCTAACTGTGGTTATGGAAATGAAAGAGGTCATATTATGGAAGAGGTCATATTTTTGAGAGATCTTGAAGGATAAGGAAGAGTTATGTCAGAAGAAATTATGAGAAAGGATGTTTTAGGATGCATAGGACTGGTAAAAAAAAGAAGTGGAGGCAGCAAAATGTGGTCTGTGGGTAGAGAACTAGGCATGGAGTTGAGAAAAACTTGGGAAACAGCAGGAGCTGAAATCTGGCAGAAAGGCTTTCCTTTCATCTTCATTGCATTTTTCCTTCAGGTAATTGTTCTGGGGGTCAGGGACTGACATGTAGGCTGCTGTGGCCAATGTCCCAAAAACTCACAATGCTTATAGATGATTATTCATTATATTCTTGCTGTAGCAGGATCTCTGTTCATAAATTCAAACCCCATTGTCAAACAGGGCCTCCTGAAGTGGAGCTCTGCAGTGTCCTTAGATTACAGGAGAAGTAGACAAGGGAATCAACATTGACTGCACATAGTAGAAGGCTAAATATAGGAACCAGAAGATAGGAAAGACGTCCAGTATTTCTTGAGCAGATGGGTGAACAAGAAGTGGGAAGTGAAGGAAACGGAAAGTCTTAAGGAAAAGGAATAAGGCCACGGATGTTCTGAGGAAACTGTGGAGTACACAAGGGCAAAACACACACATGGTGTGAATAAAACCCAAGCAAGAAGCATATGGCAACAGCAGAGGAAGACACTATCAGAAAATAACATAAGAGGAACACAAATAAAACTTTTTAGGGAGTATAAAAATAAGTGGCATGGATGTATGAAACAGTACAGCCATACAGGAGAATGAGCTGGACTAGGAATCATAAACCCTAGAATCGTTATCTGTTAGGATTGCCACTTACTATTTCTGTGACCTGGACCAGACAGCGAGACTATCTGCACTTGTCTGTAAAATGGTGATAATAGTTTCCACCTCATATGATTGTTGGAGGACTGAATTATATGAGATTTTACAGATGACATAATTCGCATAATGCTTGGTTAAGATTATAAATGTTAATTTTGTTGTTTTTGATTATAAATATAATATTACAAAGTTATTCCAAGGAATGATGAATGGATGTAAAAAACCTACTCCCAGAATATTCATCATACACACAAAGGCAACAATGCACAGACATGTACACATATGCCCCACATAAATCCTAAATGTTTAATGACACGTGATATAGTAACTCATGGTAAATTCCTAAATAGAATGCTACACAATCTTACTGTTCTGGTAGGAGAACCTTTAAAGATAATATATTATATACTAAATGGGGCAATAGGTTGCAAAGTACTAGGTAAAGAATTACTTAGATTTTGAAACAAATGCACAGAAAAAAGCGAAAAGTGTATATATTAAATATTGCTCATATGGTGGAAATATAGGTGATTTTTCCTCTTTTCAGATTTTCTACAATCTAATTGGATCATATTTTTATAATAAAATCAAATTATGCAAATAATTTTTAAAAAGTACAATGTGATTACCAAGAAGAACAAAGACACGTTAATATTTCAAAATGACCAAAACTGATTTCAAATCAATTTCTAAACAATACTTCATTTTCTTTTCTTTTTTTTTTTTTTTTTTTTGTCTTTTTGAGATAGAGCCTTGCTATGCAGTTCAGGTTTGCTGTGAGCTCAGCTTTATAGCCCAGGCTGGTATCAAACTTGTAGTGATCCTCCTGCCTCAGCCTCCAGAGTGCTGAGATTACAGGCATGTGCCACCACACCAGGCTGTCTTAATACTTCATTCTTTAAACAAATCTGTACTCTAAATAATACTAAATAATAAGGCACAAGTAAAGTAATTAAAAATGTAAATAACTGTAATATTTTGCTCAACATGTAAACACTGAGTAGTACTTAGTAAAGGGCTTTCTTCTATAGTGTTAAAGTAGGGATGTTAATGGACATTACGGTTGTCTAATATGATCTTCAAAGATACTTTAAGAAAACAGATGCTTACCAAATTCCTCAGTAAATAAAGTTCCCATTTTTAGATAAGATGTAAACAGATATGTTAAATATGAATGAAAATGGCCTTAGAAATTCTGAACTGAAATTCAAAGCTCAAAATGTTAAATTTATGGTGTGAAATCATTTCAAAACTGGAAAAGCCTTTAAAATAATTTATTTCAACTTATTTTTCCAAACTAAAAAAAAACTTTAATATGCATAGATAAGTTGGATGTGGTGGCATGTGCCTATAGTTCCAGGTACCTATAGGGAGGCTAACACAGCAGGATCACTTTGCATTATCAGAGACCACCATAAGAACAAAGGACAAACTTCTGGGCCTTTAAGCTTCTACTCATTAAAACTATGATTTGTGCTTTCTTCTGAGGCAGCCACAAACTTCAAAGCAATTATTGCTTAAAAACATGATTCTTCATGTGGGCCTACAAAGGCCCACCATGTAACTGTAAGTAGACAATGTCAAAACAAAAAAAACAAACAAAACAAAACAAAACAAAAAAAAACCAGACCATGTCTGACCTTCATTTGATAAAAATGTTGGTCAAATTCCTTCTCAATTCTCTACATATGTGTGTTAGTCATTTAGGAAAACATCTGTCTAAAAGTTGACAAAACAAAGATTTTTAGCCCTATTTTACCTAGCCTATTTCATTCCTTCTTATGACTGTGGACACCAGGGTAAGAGATTTACAGGGACATTCAGCTACACCCTGAAGTCTCCATTACCCTAAACCAAGGATCACCTTGTATTCTAGCAGAATCTCACATGATTGAGACTGCCCCAGAGACAATCCTCTCATGAGAACCAAACTGCCCCTTAAGCCATAAGCTACAAAACCAAGACTGAGTGAGATAATGACCAACCAGGTACCAACCTACAACATAAAACTGGTCTCTATTCTTTCATAACTAGGCTAGTCTGTTCTACCTCTTCAAACCAATGCTCCCTTCAGTTGTTCAAAGTGAAGCCCTTTTCTATCTTGCCTTACTTTCATTTGTTAGGGGGAAGGGCCGGGGATTTAGCTCAGTGGCCTAAGTGCCTGCCTGGCAAGTGTGAGGTAGTAAGTTCGATCCCCAGTGCCATAAAAAACAAAAACAAAAACAAAAAAATTTAAAAAAACATTTGTTAGGGGATTGGCTTGATCTCTATCAGTTGTGTCTTCCCTTCACTTTCTCTTTCCAATTAAATTTTTTTCCTATAAATTCATGTTGAATGCCTGTTTTAATTTTCATTTTCACTGAAGCAAGGACCCAAGCTACGCAGTGACAGCTTAAGCCCCAGAGTTCAAGGCCAGATGCTGGGCAACACAGCAAGACCCTATCTCAAACAAAACAACTTTATCTCTCTCCCTTTCTTCACACACACACACACACACACACACACTCTCACAGGAGCAGGCTTTCTTATTTCTCAACCATGGAAGCATTGTAGTAGTGTCCAATCCTCAGAACAACGCAATCAGAGGACCCTGGAATTGTCTGGAGAGAATGAATTTTCATGACAAACACTGAGACCCAATCACAGTACCCCATGTCCTAATGTCGTAGTAAATGTTTCTTCCTGTCTATTCCAGTCTACAGCAAAGACACTTAAACTATAATTCAATAGCATTTTGTATGACTTTTCATTCCTTTACCTTCCTTTAGCAAGAATAAAATCAATATACTAATGAATGCTGTTCCAAGGGCTGGGGATTTAGCTCAGTGGCTTAAGTGCCTGCCTGGCAAGTGCAAGGTTGTGAGTTTGATTCCTGGTGCCGCAAAAAAAAAAAAAAAAAAAATGCTGCTCCTTATAATACAGTTAAGTGGCTGTCTTAATATTAGGGCGGCCAGGCGAGGTATAAATTAGGCTTTTGCCATCCTACCTCATCTCTGATGTCGTTTCAGATGGCCTTAAGCAGAGATCATCTTAACTCCTTCTCCCCTTCTCTGCTGGAGCCCAACAAGAGTTACAGAGCAGGTCCATAAGGTGAAGGACAGAAAGAAAGCTTTATTTTTCCATGCCTGAAATGTATTTACCAAACTACTATCTGACTTAGAGCATATCCCTGGCATTGATCAATTACATATCAAGTCCACATTGTCTTCACTGATTTACATGTGAAAGACTTACAAATCTCTTTCAGAAGTGTAGTCATGTTAAAATAATTCATTCAGATGATGTGGTTGCCATAGGTTGGACATATGGGGGTATTGCAAGATATGTGTGTAGAGGCATGCTTTTTAGCTCAAAAACTCCCTTCACAAGGCAGGCCATCGAAAGTAGAATTTATCTTCCTCACAGCAGACCAAAGGAACTCTACCTTTCCTCCACTTCTATCCTGGAATTAGGCATAAAGATAGTCTCTAATCTAACCTGGTCTGATAGTTAAGTCAAAAGACCCTCTTCTCTCCAGAGGGGCCCTGTTCCATATACCTGAGGAAGCAATGCTACACAGGGAGGCCAAGAAGAATGCTGAAATACATAGGCCTTGCTGGGTTTCCCTATCTGGTCCACTAGCATTAGATATTCACTAAAATCTCCATAAAAACTCAAAAGAACAGAGTTCAGAAAGCTTCCAGATAGCAGGACCTGTGGAGGTTCCTGGCAAGTGCCACACAGGAAGAGGGGCTCTTTTTCCATCTCTCGTCCTGTGCATCTCTTCATCTGTGTCCACTGCACATTCTTTATGATAAATCAGTAGAAGTATTTCCCTAAGTTTTTTGAAGTGCTTGAGCAAATTAATCAAACCCAAAGAGACTGTGGGGACTCCAAGCAGAAGTACAAATATACACAGCAGAAGCACAAGTATAACAACTACAGGTGTAATGACTGGGGGGTTGCAAATCAGACCTAAAGTGGGAGCAAGGCAGTCCTAGGGGACTGCCTGTAGGATCTGACACTATACTGTCATGACTGCAACTAACTGGCATACACTCAGCTGGTGCTGCAGAACTGATTGCTTGTTGCTGGAGAGAAATCCCCACACCTTTCGGGGGCCACTAAAGTCTTCTGTGTTGATTGTGGTGTGAGAGTAGAGGAAAAAACAGACCATTTTTACCAACAGATATAGGTTGTAAATATTTTTTAAATACAACATGTAAGGTTCATAAAGTTAAAAAAAACTTTTTATTCATAAATAAAAAAAACTTTTATAATTTTTATTGAGGGAGTAAAAAATATCTTAATTTCTTACCCCATTTTATTATCTGGCTTTGCTTGATTAAGCAGAAATTTCCCATTGCTCAATTATGACTAGTAACATGTTTTATAGATGGAGCTAATTATAGCCCCCCTGTGACTCAGTTCTCTCAACTGTAAGGAGAGGTAATTAAAGCAATGACCTCAACAGCATCATTTGATGATTAAGGGACCCAACATACGTAAAATGCTTATCACAGAGGAAGCACATGAAAAGTGTTCTTTAACCCTTTTAACACTTAGTCATCAGCTGCCAAGGGGAACATGTTCAATATTAGGGCAAATTTAAGCATGCTTTATATGTAGAAAATTTTCATTCCTGATTTAGTATTTAGTTAATCTTAGGTTAATTCTTTTCAATTTCTAAGGTGTAGAAGAACCACCCAGGAGTGTTGCTAAATTGTAACATCTAACTTAGTAGGTCTCAGGTAGACCCGGGCTCTGCAGTGCTAAAAAGCTCCCAGGAGATGCTACATGGCCAGTGTACATACCACAGGTGCCATAACAAGAGTTAGATGACCCATCTCCTGTTTTCCTATATACTTCTGAATACAGCTTCCACTTCTGGAAAGGTTATAAAACTGCTCAAAAGCATTTTTAATGATGGCTGCACAGTAGATATATATTTGATAACAGAAGACCTCAACATGGAGTAGGACACAGGGAGGAGAAAAGCAGAGTGACAAACTTTCAAGATAGCTTTGCAATCTCTGAATCAGTTCAGGACAGAGTAGCTCCATTTTTCTATATACAGTTAATTCTAGAACCATTAGGTCTCAACTTATTCTACTATAAATACAATCACTTGAAAAGCCAAGCCCTTCCTGAGAGACTGCACCATGCGTGGGCTGCTGGGGGGAGAACCACTCACCAGCCTTTTCCAGTGAGTTGGTGCTATTCATGGACTGTGGGGGAAGAGACCAAGAAGGCAATAAGAAGCCAAGCCCTCCCTACAAGTTGGCTCTATAAGTGGGTCGCTGGGAGGAGAACCAGATGCCAGCCCCTTCTGATTTGTGGGCTGGGAGACAAGAAGAGCCAAGATACCCCACTGTCCCCTGGTAAGCAACTGGCTGATCTGGAGAAACACAGGCTGCAATGATAGCTATTGAGATAAAACACAACTTAATGCTTATAGTGTTTAGTGTTTCACTGACTTTGCAGACCTAAAGCCAGTAGTCTGATCATCTATTCAGAGGATAACAATACACAATGTAGCATATATGGGGGATCTCCTTCTGAAGGTGGTAGCCATTGTTAATTTCCTATTATCTTGTTTTGAAGTCCCATACTGCTTTCACTGTTTTGTTTGGTTGGGTTTTATTCTGTTTTGTCTTGTTTCATTTTATTATAACCAATGGCATGGGCAGCTATTTCAAAGATAACAAGATATATTACGGTAGCCATTTTGGATTTACTATTATCTTGTTTTGAAGTCCTTTATTGCGTTCATTGTTTTGTTTTTGTTGGTTCTATTCTGTTCTGTTTTGTTTGATTTTACTATGTCTGAAGTTATGGGCAGCTGTTTTGAAGACAAGAGGCATTGTGGTAACCATTGCTGATTTCCTGTTATCTTATATCGAAGTCCTGCATCACTTACACTGTTTTGTTTTGATTGACTTTATTCTGTTTTACTGTGCTTGGTTTTACTCTCTTTAAAATAAAAATTACAAAATAAAAAAAATACAAGCACTTGTAAATTAATTGATACAAAAGTGAATATAAATTAATTTGTTGCATTATGCATGCTCTCTTCCATAACTTTGGATAAACAGAGGTTGCATGCACGAATCAGAGAATAAAACATATTTTACAAACATGAATGTAACAAATGTTCACATTTATAGTGCTTAAATTCATCCCTGATTTTCTTAAAATATTTTTTATAAACATCATAGTAATATTTATGGAGAACTGTTTGTCTTTATGTGTACTATGCTGGTGTTTTAGCACTTGAGCTATTTTAATTTAACTTTGCCTTTGCAGATGCTGCTTAAAAAATAACGGAAGAGCTGGGGATATAGCTCAGCGGCACAAAAGCTTGCCTGGCAAGCTCGAGGTTGTGAGTTAGATTCCTGGTAACAAAAAACAAAGCAAAACAAAACAAAATACCAGAATAAAGTGGGAAGATAAGAATATGTGCAAAAAATTGGATCATGTGCTACAAATTCTAAAGCACCCTGGATAAACTAACAATCCTGAAATATACTGGAAATTAAAGTAAAAACTTTAATTTGGACCAGCCTCATATAGGTGTAACCAAAGGAAGAATAACATCTCATTTGCATAGTTATAAACCTTATTATTTTCAAAAATCCTTTTTAAAATAAATATGTGCATATCATATGTCTAACATTTTAATCCTAAGTTCAAGAAGTATGAAAGCAATAAGCATAGTTGTTAATTCAGTTGCTTACTGAACATTTTGTCTTGGAAAAAAAGTCTCTCCTAGACAGGCTTGTGTATGGCAGTCTGAATGGTATTGGTGGTAAAATGTCCTTATCTTTTGGACTTTCGGCCTGTTATCTCTGAGTTCAATTTTTATAACTAGGCAACTAAACTAATCTTTTCTAAACCCATATACTTCTCTCTTCCACCCAGCCAATTAGCACAGATGTTATTCTATTTAACAAGAGTTTCCCTCTCCATTCACACATGATTAGACCAATTGATGAAACCACCTAGCTAGCACCAGGGCCTCCAGCTGTTTTTCAGCTGACTGGCCAAAACAATCTGTGAGCTTTCCCAAGCTGTTCCTGCAACCAAAAGTGTCTGCACAATGTCTGACTCAAACAGAAGGGTCTTGGCCACTGTTGTTTTTCTATGGCCAACCCAAATGACCAGTGCAAGGATGAAATTTGACATTTGAGTCACCGTTCTCTGGGCTGACTCCCATAACGTCCCACAAGGCAAATAAAAACTGTACCCTGCAGCAAATCCAACTTCAAGATCAAGCACACAGTTTAAGAAATAGTTTATGTTACAACAGGTAAAGGAACCAAGTACTGGAATAGCTTTGATATTTCTTTTTTTAACATAAACAATATTAATTCTGAGACTTCTAGAAAAGACAAGAAGGAAAACTACCTGTTAATTCACATATCTGTCATACTTCTGTTAATTCTTACCTTAAACTAATGTATAGAAACCCATCTCTAACTAAATAACCAACAATTTCTACAAATTTTTGTGAATGGCAGGTAAATGCCCCTGGCCCTGGAGAATACCTAAGGCCAGATACAAGTGAACACTTACTTGCACAGCACACAAAATGCTCAACAGCATTCATTTATTCCTAAATGTGTAGTGAATGCCACACACAGAATCTGGTACAAAGCACACAGGGAGAGAGATCAGTGCCTGTAAGAGCCTCACAAGTGAATACAAGCAGATCTCTGTCACTTGAAGCAGAGGTAGCAGCTGTAGAACATGTATGACACTGTCATTTCCAGATGCTGCTTCTCAGGTTTGGAGAGGGGCTCCAGAGTTTGTAGCTAAACTAAGCCCTGGCTACCTACCCTGAGTATTGCAAGGTTCCCAAGTTTATGTCAAACACAAGGTGCTTGGATTGTCACTGGAAGGAACTCTTGAATTTTGTGGTCACATAGGTCATTTAGTCAGAAGAGACAGTGGAGGAAAGAACACACAAGTATGAGACAGCATGCTTGGTTTGAAGTAATTAAACAGCGCACATTCTTGAGGGGTTTGGGAGGAGCTGGAGGGAGGCTCTATGATGAGGCAGGACAGAGCGAGAACAAGGGCCCTATAGGCTAGCTCTCAAAGCTGACAGGTTTAACCTAAGGAGAAGGGGCCCCTGTAGAATTCTTATGGGTAGTTAGAAACTGTGAGTCAGAAATACAGAGTAAGCAAGATGGTATTGTGAAATACTTTGTATGTATGTGGATTAATAAAATTGATATAAATGCACTGTAAAATTTCTAAATACATGGGACGGCTGTTTACTAAAATGAGAACAAAAAATTATACAGTGTATAATCTTTCTGTATTCTCAATTTTTCAACACACTATATTCAGGAGCTACATGCAAGTCAGAAGAGTAAGCTCTGTTCTAACACTTGTTCTGAACATGTGAATTTGTTCCAATAAAAATATTAGGAAATAACTGATACAACTTGAATTTCAGGTTTACTACACACAAATTTTACCCTCAAGACATGTAGGTGACTACAGAAAGCTATGTAGCTGAACCCAGGAATACACAAAACACCTACCTGTATATACTGCGTGTATCTTGTCAACCAATTCAGTTCATAATATGTGTTATGGGCTATGCCCATAACATAAATCCATTAGATTTCAGGTAACTCTCTACCACTTCACACTAACTCATAAGCTATTCTTATCTTGCGTCATATGTCACTTCACTGAGTGTTGTGCACCAATCCTATTCTCCCCAATAGCACAGCAGTGATTTTGGAAACACAAGCCACCTTAGAACTGAGTAATCTGAAGAGGGCTGTTCATGTGAAGGAATTCATGAATTCATTCCTGACAACCAAAAAAATGTACATTTTTTTCCACGAAGGTAACCGAGTACAGAAAAACTTTAGTCAAGACACCTTAGCAGCACACAAGAGTTAACAGATCAGGGGGCCAGGGATTTAGCTCAGTAGTATAAGTGCCTGCCTAGCAAGCACAAGGTCATGAGTTTGATCCCCAGTACCAAAAATAAAATAAAATAAAATAAAAATAAAAAAATAAAAAGAGTTAACGGATCAGAAGTGCTACCTGAATGAAACTCTGTAGGGGGTACTACTGATGTTTCCTGTTGTCTTCCTTTCCAAAAGGGCCCTGCAGTCAGGAGCCTCCTCTCAATTAAACCTGATTCAATCCACGGCAGTGGAACAGGGGTTGGTGCCTGATGGATGTAAAGGTAATACTATGTCTTAGTTACTTTCCTCATTGCTGGAACACAATACCCAAGAGAAGCAAATTAGAGAAGGAGAAGTTTACTTTGTCTCACAGTATGTAGAGATTTCAGTCCATCATCTGGTGGCTCTCAGGCAAGATAGGAGAGAGTAAAGGGAGTAGCTGGAAAGGGAAATATAACTTTCTGGGTCATGCCTACAGTAATCTATCTCTTCTGAGCAGGCCCCACCTCTTAACAGCAAGCCAGTAGCTCCATAAGCCAATTTCCTTAACATAAAGCCACTTACTTTTGGTTTATTACAAATATCATACTTTGAGTTGCTATTATTAAAGTTGTATCTACTGACCAAAGTAACTTTAGAAAGTAACATTTTGAGCCGGGCGTGATGGCTCACACCTGTAATCCCAGCACTCGGGAGATTGAGACAGGAGGATCCTTGCGAGTTCAAAACCAGCCTGGGCTACAAAGTGAGCTCAAGGCCAACCGGAACGGGATAGTGAGACCCTGTCTCAAAAAGACAAGGGCCGGGGATTTGGCTCAGTGGCCTACGCACCTGCCTGGCAAACACTAGGTCATGAGTTCAATCCCCGGTGCTACAAAAAGAAAGTAACATTTTGATTGGAAATTACAAGGCTATCGGTAGAACTACACAGAAACTCTACAAAAGAGTTGGTAAAAATTCTAAGGAAAGTCATTATCAGCTTAAATAATAAAGATGTTTTGGGAGTTTGATTATATCATCTTTTGGTGATTCATATATTTAACACTTAAAATCTTTCAGCCACATCATTAAGTTAGGGTTCTCAAGGGTCTTCTGGTTGTTTTCTTGAAAATTTAAAACATTTTTTTTCTGGTGACCAATTATATTTTATAGTCAAATACCCCATACCAAGGTCAAGCCTATGTGAGTTAAATTCACTAGTCTATTCTAATCAAATAAAATATAACAAGGTTAACCAGATTCATTTGAAATGACAGACATCCTTAGAAAGAAGTTTAATAGGCGTAAGTGGGTAAGTCTTTGTGTAAATGACTGTATGGTAATAATATTCTTAAGGTTAAATGAATTGAATTTTGTTTTTGGGTTTTTTTTTTCTTCTTATCTTATTAGTTCTTCATGTTAATGTTGATATGCTTTCTTGGCACTATCCCTGACTTTTATTTTATGATTACCACCACAAGATAGAAAGACCCTGAATTTTTCAACAACTGTAGTTTCTTTTTCACTAAGCTAGGGCCTTCATTAACTCAAAAATACGCTTTTAATTTCATTGGGAAAAGTGATCCTCATTCAGTGCAGGGCTTATAAAGTGGGTATTTCCTTTGTGGAGAGAAAAAAATGCCCCCTCTCCAGGCTAACGTACCCTAGAGAGCAGGGTATGATGCTTAGTGAACAAAGCATGGGCTAGGCTTCAGCTCCTCTTTTTCTCCTTTTCAAGTGCTTCAGGTGTGAGGTTCTTGGTGCCTATTACAGCCCACAATGCTTCCAGGTATATGATTCCCAACACAAAAGCATCTTGAAACAGAAAGCTGGGGGGAGAAAGTGCAAAGTTCAGGGAGAGAGAAAGCTTTGATAAAGGTGCCCAAGTCTCTGATTGATTCTGTGGGCACAGGAGTTCAGCTTAGTTATGAGAAAAAAACAAAAAAGACATTCCTTAGCCTTAAGGTTTCAGGGGTAAAGTAACAGCCACCTGATTGATACAGATCTCTTTTTCCAGCTTTGTTCAACAGGTCTAGAATTCCTCTGACAAGAGAAATTGAATTTAAAAAAATGTAACTTCCTGAGAAACTTACTATAGATATTTTCAAGAATAAAAGATAAGATGCTAGGGACAAAATATAATCAGGAAGATAATACGTAGGAAAGAGAAATAGTGCCACTGTGGCCAACAGGGAGATAACAATATGGACTCCATG
>RJWT010003747.1:0-35463 GCA_004365215.1 Cuniculus paca | reverse complement strand
ATGACTTCCTGGTGCTACATGCACACACAATAATCTAAAAAGAGGATTTGCTAGCTCAAATCTTAGATGTGGTCTGTCTTTCCAGGCAGGTCACTATCACTCATAGTAAGGGAAGGCTGATCAGGAAACAAGCAGGACAGCCCTGGATGCTCTCAGGACCCCAGACTTATAGCCAGGTCCTACAGAGTCATTTTGGTCCTTCCTCAACAAACATAGTAACAAGCTAAAAAGCAAAACATTCTACAGGAGAGAAAGACCATTCTGATTTCCACAGGACTAAGATTCTGTTCCTGTGAACTTCTGGAAGATCTGAGGCTCCTGTTCATAAAAAAACAAGTCTCCAGTTGCACTTTGAGTACAGACCAATAGATTCACCATAGTGCACACTGGTATCTGTCTTAACATTCATGTTAGCCTCCACAGTCCACTGACAGGTTTATATATGACACCCCTCTTCCAGTGGCAAATATAAACCTGATTCATGACACTAGAGGAGTCAGTTCTCATTGCTTTCAGATAGTCCAGCCAGTGAATCACAGTCCAGTCAGTGAGATAGTTAAGAAGTAGATAATCTTCTTAAATTGGCCCAGTAGTAATGGGCTACAGTTACTTTCAGTAGGAAGTAGTAGACCAAGACCTGAGGACCAAGACCTCAATTCCCTCAATAAAGCATAAAAACTTATAGGAATTTATATCACTCTGGGGGAAATGAGGCAGTATATAACCTGTCAATCGTGAAGAACTGAAACAAAGACTAAATAACAGGAGGTAACCTGGCAATTACAAAGATCCAGAATGGAGGCTAAACAACAGAATGTGAACCTTCAGTTAGAGCTGGGATGCCTGGGAAGACCAACTTCTGACAAACTGGATTAAAGGTGGTAAGAAAGACGGCACTCGTAGCTATCTTCCTGTTCTGCTGTCTTCCTGTTTCTGCAGCAGCCCATCCTGCATGCAGAATACACCTTCAGTTTCCTCACATTTGTCTTTTTCTCTACCTTTTCCTTTTTTTTGCTTTTACTTTATATAAACCTTACATTCACTGGTTCATCATTTGCACCAGTTAATTCTTTGGGTGGGACAGAAAAGGACTGAAACCTTTCAACACTGGACCTCTGGCAACAACCTTACTGTTCCCAGTGGTTATAATACAAGAGTTTCCTGTGGGATCAGCAGCCAATGACTGAACTTCAGCACAGGGTGGAAAGGACACTGGAGACTCCAGAGCTGCAGGGTGGGTCGCGGAATCAAGACAAGTCATTACCTTTAACAAGATTATAATGAAAATGTCCCCACTAGTGGGTGTCCTGGAAAATATCAAGTGGCTGATAAGAGGCACATCTCTCACTGAGAAGTAGTGCTCAGGTTTAGTCCCTGTCAGCAATGGGAAGCCTGTGATATCACCTCAGAGGTCAGTGATGGCAGACCTTTCCTATGTTTCCTGTCCCTCTACTTCATCTCACACTATCACAAACTGATCAGGGCCACAACCTTCCAAACAAGTGGACTGTGAATTCTTAAGTAAAAGAGACAAGCAGTAAGATCTTAGGGCTCCAGGACGATCAACACCTTCTAGCAGAATTCAAGATTCTCTGGGAACTGAGACAAAGAACTTCTCTGGGCACCCGTATTTATCTGGTTTTCAAACAAAGAGAGGGGATACTGAGGAAAATGCAGGAACTGAGCAGGACTTTAGGGTCAGTTCAAAGACTTCTTTAGGTAGTAAATTATGCTAATTTTGAACTATCTTATCTCCAGGTTGACATTCAAGGCAGGACTAAGACAGCAGGAGTGAGACATCTGCAGCTACAGTCTCTATCTAGTTAATTGGGGTTGGAGCTAGGTGTCCTCAGCTGTGGCCTTATCTTGTGCTTTGAGGCATCACTGGCATCACAGGCCAACTATAGGCCTCAGATGGGACCAGTGAGTCTTAGAGGTTCACTTACTGTGAATCTGCCGCCATCTCCAGACAGGGGGCCCAGGCCTGGGACAGACTCACAAGTAAACACAGAAAGCCAATTGGTTAATTTTAAATCTTTCTCAGAAGCGCTTTGTAGTGGTCTCCATCATCACAATAGTCAGAGAAAAAAAGATCAAGGAAGATGGGAAGAAGAACAATTAAAGTAACTGACTATCTGAAGACCCTGTTATGTCCCATGAATCACTTGAAGGCAGGGAAAGGAAAATAGCATTTAGTCAAATAAGAGAAACAGTTGAAATTTGATTGACCTAAACTTATTAAATCCAGAATGAGTAGAATATATGGTGTGTTTCCAACTGATACAAAAGAGATACAAATGCAGTAAAACATGATTGAAGACATGTGTTAGAGAACTAAAGACATGATACATTTGTGTCATAGCTATTTTTAGAAATGGTCAGTAAATCCTATGTTATTTCTGGACTTACCATTACAATAGAACTTGTATTATTTGTCAAAACACTTTGAACTTCAACTCCTAGAGCATGCGAGGCTTTCACAAATAATTCTGTTAATTCATCATGCTTTATTCTATTGCTAGAAGAAATTATACTTATTTAACTCTTTTATCTTCATAATCTGACACACATTAATTCACTGTGATTCTAAAATAATTTGTTGGTTGTCTTATTTACAAGGCTAGTTTCAGTAGCTTTTGAGCAATTTTGATAGAATATTCCCAATGACTATGGTAGATTTTATTTTAGTTTTCTTTTAAATGAAGAAAAAAAAGTTTGCTGAAATAACTTTAAAGAATTTGCCAATGCAAAAGGGTTAAATTTTATTTTTTAAGGGGCTATTAGTCACAGTCTTACACCCAAGAAAATATTTAAACAGTTATAAAAACTGAAAGAAGCTTTCCAAGTGATCCATTGTCAAGAACGATCTCCATAACAGAAGTAATGTACACAGTCTTAACATTCAAGAGCTAATACACACAAGAACCACTTGAGGTAACCATTAATCCTATTTAAATCCCAATTCAAGCAGCGGAGCAGGTTATAAACAGCAAACAGGTAAGTTTCTTCATCAGCTGATTGCAAGGATGGAAGTCCTGTCCACACAGCATAGTCCACATTGTTTGTGATTTCAGGATCAAACTGTCACAAAGCACAGACATTTATTATTCCTAATAGCACATTTTATCTTTGTTTATTTCAGTTGCTCAATTCAGATTTGGGAAAAAGACAGTAATGTAAAACTTTAGTTGAAGGAGTAAGTTTTCACGTATTCTGGCCAGAATAATATAAAACTTAGCCATGTAAAGGCTAAAGAAGACATTTACAACAATGGTGCATTGTTGCTTCTGCCACACAAGTGATAACAGGGAAAGGATGCTCCTTCACAAATAGACAGGTGGACACCCAAAATTTGGCTACTTGAATACACACATGATGTAGCCAAATCAAAGTAGAAAGGATACCTTCTATTTGCCATCTTAAGGAACTTTAACACTTCTTGAAACATCCTTGATGTGCCCTCTGTACTTTGGATCTTCTCATACTTCACCATTAATCTTTTGTTCTCTTGGAACTGAATCTGTTACCTATATTACACCCATACCCAAAACTAGGACAGGAAAAGGACTGTGCATGGTGTTTTAAGATGTAGATACACAAGTCAGAATGAGTTAACAAGATCAGAAGTTTCACATTTTATCAAGGAAATGTACCTTCCAGGTGCCCATGAGGAACAGCTGCCTGGTTTCGGTTCACTGGGGTTGGAGTTGCTGGGAACTGAGCTTATGAGAAAGCAAGGTGGGGGTGGCAGCCTCCCTTTTTGGTGAGAACCATGCTGTGGAGTTGAGAAAGAGTCTGATACAAAAAAGTTTTGCACTGTGTGAGGGAGGAAGTAAGACATCCCTGTGCCTCCTTTGGCCTGTGTCCCATGAGAACCTCAGAGATCTCAGAGCCCAGTGACCATCAAGGACCCTCCACATGTGTCAGCTGAATCCATGTGCTACCAGCTACAAATCTAGCACAACTGAAGAGCCTGGTCTGCTGAACTTCATGCTACAGAGAATGACACTTCTTAATGGAATGTGAAGTGTGTGTGTTTCTTGCCTTTCTATTTGCTTTATATTTTCTATGTCATCTGCTTGACGTGTAAGACAAGATCTGCTAAAATATCAGGATATGAACAAGAATAAATATTAGAAAAAAGGAACAGAAAACGTAACATTACAGAACAAAACATGATGTGAGGATGTCAATTCATGCTAATGAAAAAAATAGAAAATTAAGGTGTTTATTTTGTATATTCTGAGGTTAATATGCTCTTTGTATTTAATTCGAAGATGGTGTTTACTCATGAAAGTGACAAAATGAATTTAACCAACATGTTCTTTGGATAAACACACACAAAAAAACTGTTTCTTTAATTTTTAATCATATAGTATTCTTAAAATGGTGCATTGTTGCTGAGAAACTTGGAAATCTCTTAGCTAGTTTCCAAGATTCAAATTTCCATATGAATGGAGATACATATTCAAATCTTAATTAAACTTAGGTATAAGGAATTATTTGGGAAAATTATGTATAATGAAATGAATTTTCATTGAGGAACACGAAGGAAAAGACTGATGCTCACTTTCTATAAATTAGAAAATGAAGGCCATTCCAGGAGAGATACAAACCTTCTCTTTCATTAAGCACTAGAAACTAGTGCTTGTGGGACACTACTGGTGCTCTGGCCTTCTCAGCATCTACTGAGCAGTGGTAGAGGTGGGGGTGAAATCCAGGCTAATTTGGGTTTTCTCCTTACTCCCTTCCTACTTATATTTACTGGTGCATGAAGAGGGAAAGTATCTGGCTATACTCCTTGCACCAGTGTTCTCAGATAATTGAAGGAAACATCTGTCTTCCAAGTACTCCTCTGATTTCTCTTCCCTGGAAAATATTTAAGCATCCACTACATGAGGAAACAAGGCCTTAGTAGCTTTGTGGACAATGTTAGAAGGCAATGTCTGTCATACAAACAATTACTAAAATTCACTGAAGTTGGAATCTTCCTTGTGAATACCCAAGCCTCGTGCTTTGTTTAATGGAAGGCGAGGAGATGGAATGTGGAGTTGAAATGTTGAAGTGTTGTCTTTGAGAAGTGGGAGATTTCCAAACATTCCTCACCATGGAGGATAACTCTTTCATCCAAAATCAAGAAGCATCTCAAGGTTCTCACCTGGCTGGTTACATTCTCCATTATTTTTTGAAGTTTTTTGCTTTTCCTTGCAATACGCTTGACTTCATTTCTGAAATGAGTACTAAATTCCTTCAGGTGCTGTGTTTTATTAGCAAGGTGTAACAGGGGTTTATTCCAGGAGTACAATAAGCGGACCACAAATATGAGATCATCTGTATGCTAAGTGCCAAAGTTGGAGAAATCACGGGAAAATATGAGATATACAAGGTTAGTTACATGTTACATTTGCTTCAAAAGCCTTAACTAAAATATTTCTTTGTTATTTTTGTGTGTATCCAAAATTTTTGTGTAAATGATAGTTTTTCAGAAAAAGTGTAATTTAATGCATTGCCATTGTTTTACTACAGAAAAAAAAACTGGTTTGCTGAAATAAATATCTTTTCTTAGAGTTCTAATCAATAACATTTGGTTTTATTTTCTCCTGAAATGTCATCTGTTTATTTGAAATCAAGTTAAATCTGTATTTATCCCAGGAACCAGAACACAGAAATTATCAAATAAAAAATTAGAGCCATCAGTGATGTAAAAAGCTGCCAGTGCAGGAGTCACTAGTAACCTATGATAAAGCAAACTTGGTCTGCATTTCTCACATTGGTACATGAATGTGCAATTCATTTCCACCTCCCCTACAGTACGATATATTCAATCCCAGGTAAAAGAGGTTTCGATATGATAATATTATTATCAACTTGAACAATTTATGGAACTAGGGCAAACTATTTAAGAATTAAATTTGCATATAATTTTTAGCTACATCATGAAATTATCCTTTCACTACGTTCTCTTTCTTCATCTTCCTGCATGGGTGTGACTACCGTTCACCTTGATGATAGAGCCTCTCAGAGCCTACAGGATGGCAATGACAGTGCACTGCCTCAGCTGTACAGGCAGAACTGGGAGAGGGACTCACCTCAACCTTTGAGGGATGTTTACTGACATCTGGAGCAATAATGTTAGCTGTGTGGCACATGTGAATGGCTGGCATGAAGTAGAATGGGTCCTTGGAAAACCTGGCCTCCTGGAAAGATTGGAGAGCATTCAATTCCTTGATAAAACAAATCCATGGCCAGAATATCAGTATATTACAGTGATGTGTATTTTTTTTAAATGAGAGATACATAAAAACTGAAACTGAAGAATTAAGAAAGTAGCATAGCTGGGCATGGTGGCACACTCCTATAATCCCAGCACTCAGGAGGCTGAGGCAGGAGGATTATTGCGAGTTCAAGACCAGCCTGGGCTATAAAGTGAGTCCAAGGCCAGCCTGAGCTGCATAGCAAGACCACGTCTCAAAAAAAAAAAAAGAGAGAGAAAGTAGCATGTCTGCCTCTTTTACTCTCTATTACCTCTGTAAACTCATTGTTTTGCACCCAAAATTTCTAATCTCCCACTTCCTTCTCACCCTGTTGTTCAGTCACTCTTTCTAGGAGCTATCATTTCAGATACAAACGTTAAACATAACAAAACTACAAAAGCATAAGTGTGAAAATTATCATTTTTTTCTACTGTTTGTGCCAAATGCCATGACACATTTACATCTACATTTACCTATTTAATCTGTTGTTTCCTGTGGTTCCAAACTGATTTTCTTTCCCCTAAGTAGATTATAAATTCCAATATTTCTTTCAATTATTCTTGGATCCACATACCTGTATCTTGTGAGGTTCAAAATAAAATTGAAAAACAGAACAGTGAACCTGTCCCCACATCTAACCTGGGAATTCTGTTGTTCTTATAGACTCATATACTGCAAATTTTAGAAAAATGTTTCCTAGCATTTTGAGGTTTCTAAAAACCTAACGATTTTGTTTTTTTCCCTCTGACATGAAATCAGTATAGTTTAATTCCATTTGATCCACTCAACTACCTGCAAAACCATCCATACTTCTTGAGTATCTGCAGTGTATTCTGTGATGACTTTTAAGGACTGGTCCTGCAGGCAAGAACAAGAACCCAGTGCTCCTCTTATGTCCCAACTAAAGGGGTTTATGTCAGGACTTTAAATTTGTGAAAATTAAATGAACTAAAGCATTTTTTAAAAAATCACAATCTGAAATTCCACGAAACCTTCCCTTTCTCTTTGTTCCAGGTTTTATTACCTTCTTTAACTTGTTAATATATATTATATGACATTTGTTTGCTGAGGTTTTCATACATAAATTATTGTGAAGCGCAATTATTTCAATTCTCTTTTTAAGAAGAGGGTCACTTCTTAAAGTGAGGCACTTACAAAATCCTCAAAGAGATTTTCACTCGCGGAGTGCATGGGCTGAGACAGAGAGACTGCAGGTCGAAACAGGTCTCCATAGGACGGCGGGCATCTGTCTCCACAGAGGGGAAGGGAGGCCACGTCCTCACACAGGAGCAGGCTCCACACAAGCAGTGGCAAGAGGAGTGGCCCTGCTTGAACCAAAACACAAACCCCTCAGAGGTGGTCTACTTAGTGGAAGTCATCAAAGTCAGTGCTGTGAAGGAAAGCCTTGTGTCTCCTCATGCCGTAGGACTCAGGACAGGGTGCTGTAATAGCTGATACAGGAAAGAGTCGACTCCTTCTGCTGTGTAAGTTTAAACATAAAGTCATATCTGGAGAGATATGTTGTTTGAGAAGTGGGTGAGTTCCACCACTTTTTGTTACTCTGGAGAAATGCTTCTGAGACAGATAAAAAGGGCCAGACTCATTTTTCACCTACTGGAGAGAGGGTGTGGCTTGGCCAGCAGCTGTCTACCCACACATCACACCCCCACCCCACCACCCACTTCCATTTGCTCCCCCTTTGAGCCCAGTACAGAGGGTCTGTGTGCTTCAGGTCCTCCTGGCTGTCAAAATGCCATTCTCCACTCTAATGTGAGTGCAGCGATGAAGCATGGTGCACGCCCACCACTGAACTCCAACCAATTCTGTCCACACCTTTACATTTGGAGAACAGAGAGGGCAGCTGGGGTGTCTGAGGCCAGGAAAGAGGGATCTGACCCCTTATTTGCACACTCAGCATTCACAGAAACCTTCCAGAAGATTCCCTGGCTTCTGTCCTCAAACCCAGGGACACAGGCCTGCAAGCTGCTACAAAGGCAGCACTTCTGGGGCTGCTTCTCAGGTCCTAGTCTATGAGGGCTCCTTCCTGAGTGCTGGCCCTGCTGTGCTGCAGCACAGGCAAAACAAGACTCACTTTTACTGTATAAGCTGGCTCATGATTTGTGTCTTAGGTAACATGAGCTCCAAAAGTCCTGTAAATCCATTTGGGCTTTTATCCTGAGTAATAGCTCCAGAGTGCTTGGTTTCCAAAAAATGATGAATAAATACTCAGAGCTATGAACAATTAGATACATATTATAGTTCAACATGTTTACCTGCATATTTATCATCTGAAAGATTCTCACAGTCTAAGATAGTATAAAATAGGCAAATATTTTTGTTCTATATATCAAAAAATTTTATGGTCGCTGCTACCTTACACTTTTTTGTGAGTGTCACCAAGAAAGGAAAGATATGTTGGCGCTAGCTTTTCTCCTTACACAGCCATTTTGCTTGAACCAAACTGACCAAGCAGTGCAGAATGTACATTTGCCATCACTGTCTGAATTTTGGCTGCTGAATTGAAAGTGTCATTAGGTTCTTTCAAATGGACTAGTTCATGCAACAGACCAGAGAATCAAACTAATAGTGTACACTTGCTGGAGTTGCAACTAATTTGACTCATTAACATTTATAGTCTTATTCATGCCTGGAAGTTCTCTAAGTCACTGTTTTTGCATTACTGAACTAGAAAATTTCTCATTCTTGGATCTGTACTGTACACGGAAGAAAGCTTATCCAGACTGTACTCTCTGCCCATTGCCTGCAGCATCCTTCCCATGACACACATTCCTCCAGCAAGACTTTGCAGAAGTCTCCACGACTGTCTGATGTGCAAAACCAGGAAGGGTGCACCACTTGAGTATCCTGGAAGCACTACTGCTTCCTGTACAATTGCTTTCCAGAACAATAACTAGACAGTTCTTCTGAAACCCACGGATCATAAGCCTCTTGTCATTAGAAAAATTTTACACTCACCCACAAAGGAGTGTTGAAGAAACCAAGAACTCGCTGAGTGTTGCACGTACCTTTCCCTTTGCCTTCCACAGCAGTGATCATGATGGAAAACACGCTTCACCAGTGAAGGTCTGGCCAGCTGTGCATGTCCAAGTTCAGCTGTTGGTTAATAAACCTTTGACGGTTTTATGAATATAATAGTCAGGCATTTTACTTACTCATTCCAGCCCACTCCTTCTATCATTAAGATTGTCCCATTTCTAACATAAAATCTTGCTGTATTCTTTAGTCATATTCAGGAAGACATAGCAGCTATAAATGAAAGATTTTACTTAATGAAACTAAAAGGAAATGAGATCTGAAGACCAACTTGGATTGGACAATCTGTACATCTGCTTAAATCATTTACTTGAACTATATTTTTATTTTTCTACACTTTCTTAAGTGTGTAACATAGTATCTCACTAAGTAAAGTCTCATATGTTATCAATTTTTAAATTTCTCATTCAAGACTGTAGGCAAACTACAAGTTTCAAAATGTATGTATTAGAGGTATAGAATAAGTATTAAAAAGAGGTTTTTTTGTGACCTGGTATGTGCTGATTATATTTTCCTCATTTTCTCTTTGTACTTAGAACTTATATTCCTCCTAAAGTGACATATGTTACTGTAACTTGTTTTAGAATGTGTTTTTTATCTGCTTATTGCCCTTGATTTTACTATGCACAGTAATTTGTATTATTATCTCCAGTTTAGAGATTGAGTTACCAATTTAAAGAAACTACACATGAAGATATAGCAGTATTCTTCCACAGTCAGTTTAGGAACACGAAGGAACATTGCTTCAAGAGGAATTGGGGGGCATGTTAAGGACACCAGGAAACAAATCATTATCACACATGGTTGTCCACCCATGTGTAAGACTTGCCAGATTTCACCACAGGCCTTAGCAAAGTTATGAAAGAAATCAAAATCAAGAAAGAAAGAAGAAAGAAAGAAAGAAAGAAAGAAAGAAAGAAAGAAAGAAAGACAGACAGACAGACAGACAGAAAGAAAGAAAGAAAGAAAGAAGAGAGAGAAAGGAAGAAAGAAAGAAAGAAAGAAAGAAAGAAAGAAAGAAAGAAAGAAAGGAGAAAGAAAGAAAGAAAGAAAGAAAGAAAGAAAGAAAGAAAGAAAGAAAGAAAGAAAGAAAGAGACATAAAGAAAGGAAAGAAGAAAGAAGAGGAAAAGAAGAGCAAGAAGAAGCACAAGAGCAAGAAAAAAGAAAAGGAACAATTGTTCTTGCAGGCAAACATACATACTGGTATATACATCCAGATGATGAAATGAAACAAATTCTACCCCATTATTTCTACCACTCTCAAAGATATGGGTCAATAAACTGCAATGAACCCATGACCGATCTTTCTTCTCTGAGTTTACTCTAAGGAAATTTAAAAATTTCACCTTTTATGGAATCAACAGTTCCACTCACTTCTTTGAGTTTTCCTCAATGACAGGATTATATGAATGGAAATGAAATTAGTGGTTGCTTTCTCTAATTTTTATCTCTGTATCTAAAGCAGTGTGTGACTTTTAATCACTTTTATTTTCTCACAGTACACAGACAAATGAAGTAATTTTAACAAATATCTCTACTATGCCATTTCTTTTTCCCCTCTTTTTAGTATGACTTTTGTATCTTAGCAAAGAGCTGTGTATAAATTTTAAACAAAACTGACATCTTTTAGAATTTGTCTTCTAATCATTTTAGCTTAAACATTGTCACATTTTATGTCATACATATTAAGTGGTGATTCATTGGTTCTGTATATCTAAACTCTGGGTCAGGATTCCACTCACTTCTACTCACTTCATCATTGTCCTTTTCCCTGGACAATGATGTCAGAATTATTAAGAAAGCAGAGCTTTGGAGAAATTAAAGCTGTCCTACTTTGCTCCTTCTGTTAGAAATATAACAGTAAGAAAATTTGCCATAAGAATGGATATTTACAACTACTTTTAAATTTTAAAGTTGTTGCAACTTTTGTAGAAACCCAGGAGAAGAGAAAGAAGCCCTGAGCTGTGATTCACTGAAGGTCTAGTGATTTATTGGTCTGCAAAGAGTTAAGGTTCTCATTAAAATTTTCCAAAGCTTCATGGTTTTTTGCATCCCTATATTTCCCATGAGCAGTATTCCTCAATATCTGAATAGTACCAAAAATAAGTTTTATGCAAATATTTGTAATTTTCCTATTTTCTCAACTACATATATTACTGACTTCATTTTAATACTTCTTTATTACATTTCTCTTTATGAAAATGTGCTGTTCAATAAGAAAATGAAAGAAAATCAGTAAGAGTGGCCTTGGCTACTTTTATGGAGAAAACTCCAATTTTCTATTAGTGTGTTCCAATGGTTTGTGATTAGATTCAGAACTGTTGACTAATTTCTGTTCAGCAAATGAATGAACAACTGAAATGTTAAAGTTTGCAGGTTCTGTTTAGCATATCAAACTAATAAGCAATTTTGTTATCTTCCATGGAAAAGCTCTAATTTTTTACATAAATTAACATCAAATTTGTTTTCATTTCAAGTTAGGAATAGAAGTATTATTTTACTTCTTTCTGGTTTGGTTTACTTATTTTAAGGCATGGAATATTTTAAATAATACTCTGGGATTTATGACATGTCTTACATATCAAAAATATCATACATCTACTTATACAAAGCATTTCAATTTGAAATGTATCTAATGTAACATACATGAAGATTGTTAAAAAATGAAAGAATGAAAATTTAAGAAAATTTTCTAGACAAATATATCACAAGTGCATTTTAATTTGTATTAGTAGTGCATGATTTAATAAAGTTAAATTTGTAACTGATAAAAGTTATGCTGTTTATTGATTCAAAAGTCAAAATAACCATTTGACAAAACTGAGGTGTAAGGTTAGAATATGTATCACCTTCAATATAACATATCTGAAAGTGTAAAACACACAGTAAAGAAGGTGTGAGTGGTATACTCTTGAACAACACTGCCTTCAAGATAAGCAAAAAGTAACAGTGACCACACTGTGTTGTTTTGTAACTTCATCCGTATTGACGTGGTTTTCCTCCTAAGTGCTCATGCTCATCCCTAGTTTTTTGCTACTATTTGTGTGATCATCTGCAACTCCAGAACCCATATTCATAATCTCTTTAGGAGCCTTGAGAGCATTTGCTCTTTAAATAGAAAAGTCACACTGGAAGCTTTTCAAAATTCCTCTAAAACTCCTGTTTATTATCTGTTTATGTATCATCTATCCAATCATCCAGCTATTCATACAGTGATTTACCCATCTCTTTATCTACCAGTGATCTATATTATCTGTGCACTCTTTATTAATATGCGTTTATTTCATATACCTATGGATCTACTACCTCATCAGTTGTTCTCCCTATTCAGTTATTTATCCATCCATGCATTTTTACATCCACACATATGTCCACTGACCAACCATCCATCCATTTATCCATTCATCTATTGTTACCACCTATCATAAAAGGGACTTTGACCATGCCTAATTCTTATAGGATAACTTTCAATTTTATAGTTTATTTTTAAAATTATTTTACATATTTAAGTAAATTTTACTCTATTTGATAAAATGGTAATAATTCAACTATAATTTTGTCAGTTTTGGTTCAATGTACGAAATTCTGGTATACATTTGACTTAAGAAAGCAAAATATATTTACACCAGTACTTCATCACTCGAGGCAAAAGGAATTCACCATTGATATTGTGACACGTATTTGATGTTCTCCTGCTAAGTTTTTTATCCATGAAAACATTTTCTGTATATCCTTTAATATCTCTCCTTTGATAATTTTGTGATATGTTAATTTTCCTATATTATTTGATATTATGTAAATCTAATGGCAATGTCTATATAACATTCCATTTCCTAAATGTGCCATAATTTAGTTACACCTTGGACTACTGTCAAATATATGAATTATTTCCAATTTTATGTTTTCAGAAATATTTTCATGGCAACCATTTGGCTCCAACTTTAATATTTGTTTAGAAAGCATGACCTTGACAGGAGTTACATGGTCCATAGGCATGAATGTCTTTGGAGCTTCTGAATCATAGTGAAGCTTTTAAAAACATTTAGAGACCTGTGTTTCACATTTCTAACCCCTGGAGATCCACTTAGTCACAACCCTTACTATTCTAAACAGGCAAACCAGACGGTGGCTCACTCAGATTCTGTGTCCTCAAATCTCTTCTTTTGCCCCAGAACCTTTCAGCATTACAGCCATGGCGTTTTGGGGATGCCTGTGGTTTACCACATATACAGTACTGAAGTGGGGAGGAATCAATCTGTGTGAACAGGGAGAGCTGATGAATGTTATACTTTCAAGTTTCAATTATAATAGGCACCACTTAACAGAATATAGGTGCAGATCAGGGTCCCAGTGGTCTGCAAAAATTCTAATCTACTTGAAAAATAATTTAAATGTTTAGTGATGCATTTTCAAATGATGAAGGAATGCAAAAATTTCAAGGTAGTCAGAAATAACTCTAAGATAAGGCAGACCACAGACTGTTGAATTTCCCTGATTATAACAAAAGGAATAGAAATTAACCTTTTAAAATAATCTTCAAGAATCACAGTAAAAGTGACTAAAGGTGGAGGTACCTATGAGCATATTAATTTTTTCATGGATTTCATCTGGGAGTCAATCAATGCAGCCAAGTTAACTCTATTATGACTCTATTAGGGCTCTATAGAGGAACAAAATCAATGGAATCTATATTAGACACACATACTAAAGAAGTATGGAAGCAATAATTATTGTCACCATTTGCATGAGCTTATGGTAATTCAACATAATTCTCCAAGATCCATGCATCTTCTTGCAAAGCTAAATAAGAGAGTGAAGCATTGCTTTGTTAAAAATATACTTGGTGACATACTAGGCAGAGATAGAAGGAAGGGTTTAGGTTACATTTAGAGCAGGAGAGTCCACAGGGTCAGCCTGTGTTAGAAAGCCGAGGATCCAGTACCTGATCTGTTCTGCCCAAGAAGCTGGAAGTCACAGAACAAGAGAGATAAAGTCAATACGCTTCTTTTACCAAAGGTCTGGTCGCTCCCTGGAGAGTCCTGTTATGAGTCTATGCTGTGTGCATGAAGAAACTAGAGATTCCAAATGCTGCAACTGGTCTCTTCATGTTTCCTTTTATTCTAGTCAAGCTGTGAGCCTATTGGATGGTCCCAATCTCACTCAGGGTGTGCCCTCTCTGCATAGTGCACTGGACTACATAGCAGTCATATCTGGAAATACCCCTGGGACATACCCAAAGCTGAGCCTTACTTTAGAGCTAGCCCTCATAGCACTGAGAACACATTAACTCTTTCTCAGTATGAGAGGCAAACTCTACATTGAGTTATGCTTACTATTCTTGTAACATTACTAAACTTATCATGTAGAATTAATATTTAACTAGTGATATTATGTCAATCAATGTTATGTTACATAGTGTAGGAATACAAAACATGAAAAGATATATATGTTCTCTGCAAGCATCCCAGCAGGTCTTGAATTTTTTACCTGCTGGAATAACCCATACCTTCATTCCTGAAAGATCTGGGCAATTTCTCTTTCAGCCTGGGTTTCGTTGTTGTAGCTTCCTGTTGATCTTAACAGGAGACAACAAAAATACTAGAAGTTCCCCTAAGAGATCTGCACTTCAAACATACTCCTCTGTACCTCCACTGTGGAGTTCTAGTACAATTTCTCCTTCTTACTCCAGATCAGTCACCTCCAAGACCACCATAACTTCTTACGTAGCATGTTGGCTCAGAGGCATGACAGTCCCAAGATGCCACGATGAACTTTCAGATTCCAGTTCGATGGAATCATTGTTGTTCTTATATCTTTCTGGAACTGACTTTTAGAAAAACAATGCAGAGAATCCAGGAAACACAAAGAAAATTTTTGTTAATTGTTCCTTAAAAATGATGGAGAAATGCACTATTCTAATTTTCATTGACTGATTCCTGGCTGAAGAAACATAACATTAGGACAAACAGAACCATATATTGGGTACTGATTAAAAGCCTAGTTCCCTTTGTTCAAATGAGAGACAATATACCATATCTCAGCTTGTGTGTATGGGTTTTTTATTCACACAGCATTATATTTTCCAGGGGCATTCAAAGAAAGAATGATAAAGGATGGATAGAAGGGGCATGAGGAGATAAATCATTCAGGATAGTGAAAGAATTCCAGGAAACAAGGACAAGGGGTGAAGAAGACAGGGAGGAGTAAGGAGAACAGAGGTGTGCCATATATATGAGCCTAGTAACATCAATGAATGCAAAGAAATATGCTGTAACTTCAGCTACTAATAAAATCAACAAGAATGAAGGTCAAGACAGGGAAACTAGGAGTGGGGGAGAGAGGAAAGTGTGAGGTAAGGGGAAGGGGATTTAAAGGAGAGAGAAGCTTCCTTCAGTATGGAAAACTTTATTATTGTTTTTGTCTTTTTTGAAGCAGAGTCTTACTCTGCAGTTCAGGCTGGCCTTGAGCTCACTTTGTAACCCAGGCTGGTCTCAAACTTTCAACAATTCTCCTGCCTCAGCCTCCTGAGTGCTGAGATTACAGACGTGCACCACCGCACCTGGCTTATTATGAAGAACTTTAACCTACTCCTCTAAAATATGGCCACCTAATGGCATTGTAGATGCATCCTGAAAAGAAAATTTCACCATTTTTTCAATTCAGTTGATTCTGGATGATGTAGAAAATGTTATAACCAGTGAAATTCATGACCCCGAATCTACTGCCATGCTTCTATGACCTTGAGCTGTACTCTAATGTATGAAACAAATCTGTGTGCAATACGGCGATGATGGAAGAACCCTTCTATAAGTTCATAGATGTTAGTTTTGACAGAACAATTCTATACAGGAAAGCCAGTTCCATACCCAGCATGTGTCTATTTCAGTAAGGACAAAGTACTGCTACTTCCATGGTGAAAGCAGGCTACCATAGTCATTGTGTCTCCAGGGTACAGGCTGATCACCTTGGGGAATGTTGTCACAACAGGTTCTCAGAGTCGGTGTTTTGTACTGGTCATTGGTGCACCCAGCAGTGGCTCCAGTCAAGTCAGTCTGGGTGAGCTGCACCCCAGTCTGGGTGAGCTGCACCTCAGGTACCATGGAATGTGCTAATGTGCTCAGGCTAAGAAACCACATCTGGTGTAGAAGCAACCATTATGGTTATCACTTGCTTAAGCACACGGTAACCCACCACAATTCTCCAAAATCCATCCGTCCTCTTTCCAGGCAAAGTAAGAGAATTGTGTATTTGTTCATTAACATCCATCACCACTACATCTTTCAAATCCTTGTTGGTGACACTAAAGCAGGCCCTCATATGAGGGATGCAATATTGCTTTCATTTAGTATTTTACCACAAAGAGAAAATTCTACTGGTTTTTATTTGATCTTTACCATCATAATAGCTAACCCACACTTCATGGTTTAGGAAACCAGACTAGGAATTATGTAGAGTACTAGCTTTACTTTTCCAGGTTAAGATTTCTGAATCTGAAGAAATTATCATACAATGAATTTGGGGATTTTCAAGATAACTGAGTATTTGAGCTTGCTAAAATCTGTTGACCAACTCACTTGCTTTTATGCCCCTTCTTTTATTGCAGGGCACTCATGGTTTGGACCTGCTGCATTCAGGATTAGCTCAAACACAGTGTTCTGTAGCCTTTGTATTGTTTATTTCCTTTTCTGCAATGTGCAGCTTCCCATCAAAAGTTATATGTCCCTTTTCAAAAGGATGCAAGGAAGATTACCAGTGTGAACTTTGGTAGCTACACCACGGTCCTTTCTGCAGGTTACTTGAAATCCTTCACATGCAAGGTGTTCTGGGTCTGTAACCTGGCTCAAGTCTGGGGATTTTTTGAGTTGCTGTGCTTCTCTGTAGTTATGACTCAAGGTAAATTTTTTCATTTGCCCTGAAATATTTCTGCTCATATGCTTTAAATAAAAATATAATAAGCTCTCTAACTATTTCACATCTGGGAGCATGATAATTAGGCATTATAGGTATTGTCAAAGGTCTACACAATTTGCAGAGTTTCCACCATTCCTTACTCTGCTATCCATTAGAAATTTTAAGCTCATAGTTTTCTTCTTTATGTTCTACAGTGATGTGCTGGGCAAGCAGAAATCACAGTCATATTACTTGTTCTTCTTAATACAATCAAAATTATTGTGCATACACTCACTAAATTCTTTCCAACTCAGAAGAAGACAACTGTGATAATCTATTGGATCGATACTACATATATTTAAAATTTATACTTTGGAGTTTCAGTACTATCTATATTATACTCAAGAGAAACTATCTCCACTTAGTTTTCATTAAATTATAGGGCCAACTGCAGAAAACACTAACTCAACTAGAGGAATTAATCTCCACTTTTCTGTTTCTCATACCATTTCTGATAGCAAATTATACACTGTAAATTTTCTCTGTAGGAACTTATACTAAGTAAACTGAGAGGATAAAAGAGTGGAGAGTCAACAATGAGCATATTCATGATAAAGACCCTGAGGATTCCCTAACTGCTCACATGGAGAAGCTGAAATTTGCAGGACCAGAGGAATGAAGGACACTGTACAAGCCCAGGGTCGAAGGCCTGAAAGTCCCATAGAACATCGCTCATATAACTCTTGGTTGGAAGGTTGGAGAAACTGGAATCTTATGCCCACACGTGACTTTGGCAGCAAAATGTTCACGCATTTTAGCAGAGTATATCTTTTAAAAAGCATTCACTTCTTACTTCTCTTTTTATTACATCAGGCATACTATTCTACTGGTTGGTGCCACTTACAATCAGCATTGGTTGAATTCTCCTCTTAGTTGTTTCTCTGCATCATAATCATCTCTAGCTACACACAAACACACACAAATTGAGTCTTACTAATCTACTTGATTAGTTTCCTGTTTCTCAAATTTGCATACAACAAGGGTGAGGATTATTGTTATAAAATCAAAAATGGGTTGGAATCTTTTAACTTTTACACAGGAAATTGTTACACAGAAATACTAGACATCCTCTTTGATAAAAAATAAAATGAAAAAAATAAAATAAAATGAAAATATAAACAACATATATATAATTTGGTGTTCAAATAAGGTCAAATATTTTGTGGAATAAATCTGCTTCTTAAACATGATTAGTTTTGTCTGTCAATGCCAAGCCCCAGTCACATGCTCATATTCAAGAGACAAAAGTGAGAAAAAAGATTTCCTTCTTGCTCATACTCAGTTTATAGCTGAGACTCTTACATAACACACGAGGTCAAAAAATAATAGCATGCAAATTAATTTCATATGAATTTCACATGATATAACAGCTTCATAAGAAAAAACTCAAAGAAACAGAAACACACCAGTGTATTTTTATGCTTAGTTTTAAGGAAAAGTGGAGATTTGTGTATAAGTGTGATTACACAAAACATAGTCTGAACTAATGGAATTAAAATGATGGAAAACTTAGCAAGTTCTGTTCACATTTTCTTCCTCCTGCTCCTTCTTCTTGTTCTTTGTACTGTTTTTGTCTTCATTCTTGATCTTCTTTCTCTGATCCTTGTACTTCTGTTTCTACTGCTTTTCCAGTAATTATGATTGATCAGATGGGTTTTGCACTGAGTTACATCCCTTTACTTTCTGTGGAAGGCACTAAGTTGCCCAAGTTGTGCTTCAATTTGTGATCTTAATTTCTCAACCTCCCACAAACCTGATATTACAGAAGTGGTCTACCACGATCATTTTTCACATTCTTCTTGGTATCTCTGACTTTGAGGACAAGTATGCTCTTTTCCACTGGGTATACAGAAGGAATCTCTGGAATTGAGGATCTCATGACCAACTTGAGATGAATGTAGATAATTCTTTATGATTAGGTTCAGGAAAAAGTTATGAAAGAATATCATATAAAGAATTTTTTCTGTAATTATTTTTAATGCACAGTTAATATATCTTAGGATAGCAGGTCTTACACTTAGTCTGAAACAGTTGCATTAAATGGATATTTAGCAGGTGATTTTGCTTTCCTAATGTCTTTCCAACATTTCAAGACATTTTTTATTACCAAAATCAGAGTGGAGGTAGTGCTGTCATCCAGTAAGAAAAGACCAATAAGCTGCTAAATGTGATATCACATACAGCAAATCCTTAAAATACAATAAGATATAATTAAAGTAAAGGTATGTTAAAATAAATGCTGTGAAACCTTTATCTAAAAGGAAGTACCTAGGAAATATTGATATTAAAAACACATTAGGAAAACATTTAATAATTATTAACCTTCTTTAATAGGTAAAAGCTTTAAAGTAGAGAGCTTTCTGAAAGTTTATGTAATACAAAATGTAGCAAGAGCTGTGAATGTTAAAACAAAAAATAGAAAGGATAGAGAAAGTGAGAGACAGACCTCCATGCAGAAAAAAAGAAGTCGCAAACTGCACTGTTGCCCTGACACCTGGTTTGCTATGTTGGAGAGGGGCATTGAGTCTATGAAGACATAATGAGGGCAGAAGATTCCAGAGACCTCCAGGAAGAAATCACCAGTGAATCAGAGCAGCAGATGCTGTGAGCTACAAGAGCTGCTGAGAAACTCCAGTCCAAGCATCTGTCATGTCCAGTACAGCGGTGTTTGGTCAGGTGACATTTTAGGAAAGGGACAACTAAATGGATGACTTGAAGGAGTTGTGAGCTTCATCTCAAGGATCACAATGATTAGGAGAAGAACAACCTCTTCAGTCAGTCTAAGGTTCACTTCCAGCTTTATATTATGCCCAATGGATTACATCATAGTCTATGTCATAGGCTGGACTATGATGCAATATTGAAAATGCCTTTAATGAAATTTTATTCACAAAAAATGTTTCACTTTGTAACAAAAATAACTTTCTCTAAAGATGCCTATTTGGTTTTATCACAGTTGGCCATTTATCTGTCCTATGAATAAACTTAAAAGAGATACATGAGGGCAGTTCCCTGTGTTTTCAATGTATGATATTGTATTACCTCATTCAGTATTTTTTTATTTTCTGATTTTAAAAATGAGAACTTATATTTAGAAAGGGGACCCTACAAATTAAAGTAAAATTTTAATAGTAATTTGAGGTTAAGGAATTTTTTATTTATTCATAAATTTCTAATGCGATAGTACCCTATGTTTGGAAGTTTGTTGGGAAAAAAGTCGAAAAACACATTTTATGTGTGCAAAAGAAGCCTAAGAAGTGGACTAAATATGCTTACAAGGACCTTCTTGAAAAGACAGAGAATAAATTTGTCTTACATTGCAGTTATAAGAAAGCAGAATGATTTTCTCTAACAATTGCTGCCATTATCTTAATTAATAGAAAATACCCAAGATATTGCAATGATGTGTCATTAAACAGTTATGAGCAGTTACATGGTCTTTTGCTTTGGGTTTTCTTTTGCTTGTTTATTAGTTTCATGTGTCTTTGTTATTGTTAAACAATTGCATTTTTTTGTTCATGTCACGTTTCTTGTAATACTAATCCAATAATTTATACAATACATGGGAGACTCTGTATGACAAAACAAAGGATAAATGTATTCCTGTTTTTATGAAAATTTTATTTCATTCCTCCAAGAAGAATTTATTACAACCACAAAATGTTTCCTACTCTAGTGTCTTCATGATGAATTGTCATTCATCTCAACTCTGCAATAGAATTATATTTTACCTCTCACTGATTCATTTAGGTATGTGATGTAGATATGATTTTCAAGGGAATAGATTACATATAGTATACATAATTTATAGGATTGTTGTATATTATTCAGCTAATATGTCAATCACAGAAGAGTGCAATAGAACTGTCTATGCACTAGACACCCAAAGAATCCAGCTGAGGCACTGGATAACATAGCAATGTCCTGAAAGAGTCCAGTTGAAGGCCTAGAGCCCAAAACAATGTCTCATGAAAGTCTGTATCAAAAGCTGCACTGGAAAGACCCAAATTGCAGTGGTAGAATCTAGACAGCCTGCAAAAACAGGACAAAGGATCTATGCCACCAGGTTGAGGGATCTTCACTGGAGCCAGAAAACAACACTCAAGCTAAGGACCAGAGCTCTGCTAAAGACAACAGCAATCCTAAGGAACAGAGATGGCCAGAGATCCTCTGAAGATGAGAACAGCTGAGTTCATATCAGAAACCAGCGTGACAAGCTTCTCCAGCAATAGCACAGCATCTTCCCCTCCATTTCTCCTTCTGTGCTGTTGGCAACAATCCTTGGTAGGTCTTCCACACCCAAAACCCCACAGACACAGTTTAGCTGTCTGTTCCAAGTTGACTATCAGATACTTCACCACAGTATGGCTCCTGCACAAGGACATTCACAGGCACAAAACAAATGCTTCATTAATCCACAGCTTAATGGGGTTCTAAGGAGCCTGCAATTACTTTCTGTGCAAAAAGCACTCCCCTGGCCCTTCCATGAGCTTTCCTTGATCATTTATTAAACAGCCAGAAGAGGTAAGATACTTTTTACACACATTTCAGAGAAACTTGAGTAGGAAGTGTGGGAACTTGCAAAGCCCATGCAGCTCTTAAAGAGTAGGGCTCTGCTTCAAAGACCCTGATCCTAAACACAAGTCGAAAGAGTCTGTTTAATAACACTAGGAAGTGCTTAGTCGGTGTGTGCATGCTGACTAAAATGAAAGACCAGATGATTTTGTGGTTCCAAAATCATCATAGACTATAAATTTAGAAGAGTCACTGTATTTTTTTCATTAGATTTGGTAAGAGAGTATGAAAGAACAATCTTACTTTAAATATGACCAGAGATAATGCAATTTTAGTTACTGTTTGAACTACTCAAGGAAATGTGAGAAGCTATACATTTTTTTCCTTTTCTTTTTATTTGGTAGAGAATAAAACCAAACAAAATGAAGCAGAATATAGTCAATGAAAACAAAACAGTGAATGTGATACAGTACTTCAAAGCAAGATAATAGGAAATCAACAATGGCTACTATAGTGCCTCTTATCTTCAAAGTAGCTGCCCATACTATCAGATAATAAAATCAAACAAAACAAAATAGAATAAAATCAATCAAAACAAAACAATGAAAGCAATATAGGGCTTTGAAACAAGAGAATAGGAAATCAACAATGACTACAATAATATATTGTGTGGTCTTTGAAATAGCTGCCCATACAATCAGTTATAATAAAATCAAACAAACAACACAGAACAAAACCAAGTTAAACAGAAGAATGAAAACAATACAGACCTTCAAAACAAGATAATAGGAAATTAACAATGGCTTCCACCTTCCCTCTTTAATCATTTCTTCCCCTTTCACTTTCACAATATCTATTGTGTGTTTTGGATCCCACTAACTCTTTCAGTTTTTTGTGGTATGGAGACAGCACAATATTCACTCATGTGACTCTCTGCCATTTCACCCGTGAGCATAATTTCAAGTTGTATCCATTTACCTACAACAGCCTCGAGTTTATCTTTCTTTGTAGCTGAGTAGCTTTTCATTGTATAAAAATGCCATACTTTTCTTACATATTCTGTGATTGGTGGGCAAGCTACTCCTACCTTTTTCTGGTTACCTATCACATGAATCAGTTTTCTCTCCTTTGACTTTTAGGCTATGAATTTTCTGTCTAGTTAAAAGTATTTCTTGTATAAAGTATATTGATGGATCCTGTCTCCTGATCCACTCTGCCTGTATTTATTTTGATTGGTGAATTAATGCCATCTACACTAATAGTTATGGCCAAATTACACTCACTCATCTCTGCCTTGCTCTCCTCCTGCTGTTTTCCCTCCATTCCATTGCGTGTCCTGCTTGGCAGTTCCACTCTGCCACTGTTACAGGGACCATGGTCATTTTTAACCCTCTCTGGAATGTCCTTCAGTGTTCTTTGTAGCCTTGGTTGGCGGTCATGAATTCTTTCAGTTGTTCTTTCATGGAAATACCATGTTTCTCCATCAGTTTGAAAGATGGTTTTGCAGGGTACCTCAATCTGGGTTGTATGCTGTTTTCTTTAAGGACTTGAGGTACTTCACTCCAATCTCTTCTTGACTTGATGGTTTGTGTTGAGAAGTCTGTCTTCCTTCTGATTGGTTTTCCTTAATAGGTGGTCTGTTTCTTTTCTCTAGTAACCTTTAATATTCTGGGTCTTGTTCTGAATTTCTGGAATCTTGATTATTATCTGTCTGGTTGTAGATTTATTTTGGTTATGATCAGCTGGAGTACTGTATGCCTCGCTTATCTTAATATCGCATACTTTTCCCATGTTTTGGATGTTTTGTGCTGTTGCTTCTGTAAATAGTTTTAATGTCATTTGTTTTGACCCCTGCTTTTTCACCAACACCTATCATTCTTAAATTATTTTTCTTTGCATAGTCTTGCAGCTATTGAATTGTTATATCCTGGTTCCTCAATATTTTTAAGAGATCTTTTCTGTCACAGTTGCTTCCTGGAAACTTGTATTCAAGGTCGGAAAGTTTAACTTTGGTTTCTTTCAAATAGTTTTTCCAGTTTTCATTTGAGTTCCTAATTTCCTTTATATCTCCTTGAATCTGTTTCATGCATTTCGAATCTTTCTTATATTGTTCATTCTAGGTTTTCCTCATTTTCCTATGCTCCCCTATTTTTCATGTGTGTCTTTAGATAAGCTCAACAATTCTTTTATTATATTTGTCATGTCTTCCTTACCTGAGATAGTATTTCTGATCTAATTTCTTTCATAGTCTCATGAAGTTGTTTCTTTACTTCATTTCCCATTGCTTCAGAAACTTCAGTTGTGAGTCTTTCAATCTCTTTTGTATTTGCATCTGCTGAACTTGCTCTGCATGGATTGGAGGCCAGAGCCTGCCTTTTGCTTCTTCATCTTGACATTTTCCTGGTTTCTTCCAGACAAGTGGGTTGTGGGGTTCCAGGCGCTTCCCATGTTGGCTATGATTTCTCTGAAGCGTGATTGTCTGGTTCTCCCAGCCAGTGCTGGGTATAGCTACCAGATGGTGACCAGTGGGTGTGTTGGTGTGGGGCTGGCTGGTGATCCTCCCAGCCCAAACTGGATACCTGCAGGAAGCATCTAGGATGGTGGCTGGTGTGCACAGGTGCATGACTGGCTCCTCAAGAAGCTGTACTTTTTGACAAGCCTATCAATGAATATACATGAGGAGAACTTCCTTTATTGGAGGAAAACTGCTCAGTTTACTTAATTCTGGCATTTTGTTTGTTTTCCAAATTCCACATAGGCTGAAAGTTTTAAGGAAAGTGAAAAACAACATAAAGAGCAAAGGCCACCTCTCTGTAAAAGGTGCAAGATAAGTTACTGGGCTTTTAGGGATGTATGACCTCCAAATGATGTCAGGAAAATTTTATATTTCCCAGCCTTCTAGAAGTCCAATAGATCAACTTTGTAAGATGTTAGCAGAAGTTTGCTCCCATAGAGTTGGATAGCTAGCAAGTTGTACTTGACCTACTTTAATAAAATGTTAGCATATTAAGGCCTCTGGGTACACTTTCATATCAGAAGCTAAAAGAAGGAAAGTGGTCAAATGAGAGAGAAAGAAAGAAAGAAAGAAAGAAAGAAAGAAAGAAAGAAAGAAAGAAAGAAAATTGTTTGATAATATTATGTGTACATTTGGAAAGGAGAAATGAGAGAAAGGTAGTTAAAGATATATGAGATTCCAGAAAAAACTGAAAAAGGAAAGAAATATAAAGAGAAAATGAACATGATTATGTACAGATTGAACCCACTTATAAACTAGAAGAAATCAAGAAGCCACCCCAGATATAGAGAATCCAACCTATGCATGAAAGGCAATTTAAAAGTAAAAATAATAGTTAACAATGCACAAATTTGCATGACATATAGGCTCAAAATACATTCCAAAAGAAAAGGAAAAAATAAATATAATGATTCTATTGCAAGCAAAACGAGAGGAGGGAGAAGCAGTAAAAAAGAAGGGATGAAAAGAGAATTTAAATGTGTTAAAAGATACAGGGACTTTGGATTTATTCAGTTATGTGACAGAAGCAATAATTAAGAAAATCATATGAAATAAACTCTACATGAACCATGATGTGACAAAGAAGCATTCTATAGGAATAGGCACATACATTAACAGACGTGTCCCTTGGTTCCTTCAAAAAAAATTCTATAAATAAGAAAAATAGGCTAAACCAGTGAAATACTTCTCCTGGTGGTAGATATTATTCTGAAGTTGAAGTTAGTCCAGAGCTGAGTGCCTCTCTGGAAGCAGCAAGAATTGGTCAGCCACGAGTCAAGCACCTTAGCTTCCTCACATACGGAGGAGGCCCCAGTCCTAGCTCAGTACAGATCTGTCCACTCATCTGTGACAGCAATAATTTTGGTTCTGTTTCTCATCCTCATTTAGATCTCAAACATTGAACGTAGAAAAGACCTTAACTGGCAATTGGGTCACAGGCATCTGGGGCCTATCTGAAGGTTCTGTAGTTCCCACTGAGAACTGGGTGCTGACTGACTAATGAAATCATGTCCATCAGTGCCTGTTCCTCTCTGGAAGATGGGCCCAGGTTTGGTTATTTCTGAAAGACTTACATTAATTGGCTATGGAAGACAACTGAATATGATTCTTTGCCCTGTCTGACCTCTCTTACCTTTTCATAATTACCAGATTTTTAATGCATATTTTCATTCCCATGAAAAGAGCAGCTATCATATCAGAACCCCTTTCTAATGCCCTGCCACTATTGTACATCAATTTTGGTTGTTAGTGGGATAACAACCTCTACAAGATGTTTTCCTGCTCTTCCTATAGGATATTGTTCACCTGCATATTTTCTTCTCTATATTAGATTTCTTAGTTTTTTACCTGAGATAAACCAAATGGCCAAGAGCAACTGGACACCTCACCATGATAGGTCAAAAAGATGGATCATAGTTTTAAATGCATCTTCAAACCTACTAGGATTTTCTGAAAAATGGTCATGCTATTCTTTGCATTGTTGGATATCTCACTGAAAAAGAAATCTGGAATTGAATAGTCAAATCTGTCCCTGGGTTATTTCTCAGGTGCAGAATATGTTGTAATTTAGAGGAGTAAGAAACTCAACTCTGAGAATATATAAACTAGAGGTTTTTATAAGTAAATCAATGCCACTAGAGTCCATACTCACAAGCGAAATAAATCAGTCACATGTGTAATCATGATATTGTCTCCATGGTGTAAGAAACAGTGTTAGAGTAGATAAGATAGGAAGTTACAATAGATATAGTGAAAAGGAAAGAAACTGCTCAAAGGGAAAGAACAACTAGGATGGGGGGAAGAAGTAAAGAAGGAAAGGAAAACAAAAAAAAAGAAAAAATATCAATATACACAAAATAGCAAACATAAGTGTACCACTAATTCTATTAGTTCATGGAAAGGAGCAGTTAGCACTTTCATTGTTGGAGCAATTCAGCATGCCTGTATCTGGTAAATTGAGAAACTATTTTGAAGATAACAATATGCAATATAGTAACCATTATTAAATTCCTATCATCTTGTTTTGAAATCCTGTATTATTACTGATTTATGTTTTGTTTTGTTGTTGTTGTTTGCTTCCTTTATTATTTTTTTGTTTTTTTCTCTTTAAAATAAATTTTCAAAAAACTATCTTAGGTACATGATGAGGCATTTAGGGAACACTGAATTCCTCTGGGATGCTAGGCACTGGTGGAGTTTCTCAGTAACTTGAAGGAAAGAGGACTGATTAACTGACCTGGGAATTATAAAGAGAACCTTGAGGATTGTACCCAGTGCTGTTTTCTTTAAACAAATGGTAGAATTTATTTCTGACTACATGAGAAGGAGGCAGCACACATGACCTGGGTACAGGTATATTACAGCATTCAAGCAAGATAAATATCTCTTCCCAGTGAGGGGAACCACAGGTATAGTGAAAATAGAATGAGTGGAGAAAAAGTTGTCCCAGTTACAGCCTAAGGGTTGTGAGAAATACTGTTTCCTACTCTGCAGTCACTCCTTTCACTGAAGTATGATGGCTGCAAGGAAGCCCAGTGTTGAAAAGAAGGACTGAGAGACACATGACAGTGTCCAAAAGTAGGGTGGTTTCTTTTCCCTCTATAGGCAGAGTTACCTAGGACTGTTTCATGGAGTTGACAGTCTGGCCAGAGGGAGAATGTAGACAGTATCCAGTGGCACTTCAGTCTTGTAGGACCAGTTGGTAAGATGAGTCTGATCCCTGGGGCCTCTGCCTCATGGGACAGTCCAAATTCCATCACTCACCTTTGCAATCAGGGTATGGTTCAGTGGGTCTCTTGTCATGATGTTTCTTATCACGATCCTCCATATGGTGCCTAGATTTCCAAATGGAAGCAGATAAATTTAGTCATCAAGCTCTTTTTGGAGCCTTGAGAATAAAATTTAAGATCTAATCTTTTTAAGGCTGCAACCAAGGCAGACATTTTCTCTTAATCTCTGTTTTCTTCCCTTGGTCTACACCTGGTCCTCATTATAAAATACTGAGGAGGCAACCCTAAAATATCAAGTGAATAATCTGAGCAAAATTCATCTTTTGTAGCTTTTTCATAATATCTGAGCCTGACCGGATAACAAACTTGTCATTAAGAATTATCTGTCATTATATCAAATCAGGAGCCATAGATCTACATTTTATCAATGCATTTTGTAATAATCTGTGATGAATTAATTAATGTCAACTTGTTAAATACAGCTTAACTGTCTGAGCATGGTTCAGGGTGTGGAAGACCCACCTGAATTGTTGCTAACAGCATTAAAGAACTGGAGGGAAGATGGAATGAAATGGATTCTCCTGGAGAAGATTGTCACTCAGATTTTGTCATCATTGTAGGAGCTTGAATCCTTGCTGTGCCTGAGGATGACTCTGGTGCATTTCAGGGTAGCTCTGGTCCTTATCTTGAGTGTTTACTGCTGATTCCAGTGCAGATCCTTCAACTGATGGCATAAATAATTCATCCTTTTGGAATAGACATTCTTGCTTCCATCACTGACCTTTGGGCCCTCTCAGTGAAGATCTTTGATGCAGACTGGTATGAGACATGTTTGTGGGCTCCAGGCTTCTAGGTGAACATGTGGGTGATGTTGCCATGGGCTATAAGCATTTGCTGTACTAGTGCAGGTCATTGCCCTCAGTCAGATTGCTTTGGGGCTCCAGTGAAAGGACAGATTTCCTGTGCTCTTCTAAATTTGACTCTTTGGGTGAATATTATTTTTAAAAGTCCTATAAATTGTGTGTCCTGTATTAAATATTTTGCTTTCTAAACTCTGACTGCAACATGATCTAAAAAGACGGAGGTGTTCTCATCTTTCTTCTAATGAATACTTGACAATTTAAATAACTCAAGGACTTAGTTCTTCACTTTCTTAGACCCTCAAGCATACATGCCTAAAGATGTCTCCTAACCCAGGCCACCATGGAGGCTCCCTGCTGGTAACCAGCAGGTCCAGGAGGCAGCAGGTGGTACTAACTCTGCACACTCCAGCCACCATGTGGAGGCTCCCAGCTTCTGGTAGCCAGCACAGGCTGGAAAAAGCACCAGCCAGCCCTGCACTAGTGCACCCAATGTCTAACATCAGATGCCCATAGCAAGCACTGGCTAGGAGAACCAAACAGTCATACTTCAGAGAAATTGTAGCCAATGCAGGAAGTGCCTGGGACCCCACTACTCACTTCTCTGGAAGGACCCAGCAATATGTCAAGATGAAGAAGTAAAAGGCAGTCTCTGGCCTCCAACCCAAATAGAGAAAGTCCAGGACATACAAACTTGGAAGAGATTGGGTGTCACACACCTGAAGTTTCTGAAGTGATTGCAACTTAAGTAAAGAAACAACTTCATGAGGCTATAAAAGAAATTAGAACACTAGTACTATCTCAGGTAAAAGAAGAAATGAAAAACATAAAAGAATTACTAAGCATCTCTATAGAAGTCATAGATTTAAAAAATAGAGGAGCATAGAAAAATGAGCAAAATCTTGAATGAACAATATAAAAAAGATTTAGAATACATGAAACAGATACAAAGAGATATCCAGGACATTAAAAACTCCATTGAAAGTTGGCAAAACCACTTGAAAGAAACTAAACATATGCTTTCAGACCTTGAAGAGAGGTTTACAGCTGACACCCATGAAAGGAAAGATCTCTTAAAAATAACAAGGAACTAGGAAATAACAATTCAAGGATGACACAAAGAAAAATAACTTAAGAATACCAGGTGGCAGTGAAAAAGCAGGGGTCAATACAAATGACATTAAAATTCTATTTACAGAAGTAATAGGTGAAAACTTCCCAAACATGGGAAAAGGATGTCATATTCAGATAAGTGAGGCATACAGAAGTCCAGATAGCCATAAGCAAAGTAAATCTACAACCAGACATATAATAATCAAGATTCCAGAAATTCAACACAAGCAGAGAATCTTAAAAGCTGTTAGAGAAAAGAAACAGATCACCTATAAAGGAAAACACATCCGAATTATTACAGACTTCTCTTTTTTTTTTTTTTTTTGCAGCACTGGGAATTGAACTCACAACCTTGAGCTTGCCAGGCAGGCACTTAGGCTACAGAGCTAGATCCCTGGCCCTTACAGACTTCTCAATACAAACTACCAATTAAAGAAGAGGTTAGAGTGAAGTATTTCAAGTCCTTAAAGAAAACATCTTCCAACCCAGATTGATGTACCCTGAAAAACAATCATTTTAAAATTAATGGAGAAACAAGATTCTTCCATGACAAAGAACAGCTGAAGGAATTCATGACTGCCAAACCAACCCTACAAAGGATACTGAAGGACATTCCAGAGAGATATAAAAATAACCACTTTTTCAGAAACAGTGGCAGAGGGGGATCAATGAGTGGGGTAGACAATTGAATGGTGGGGAAAATTAGGAAGCCAATGGCAGGAAAATAGCATGACCAAGATGAGCTAGTGTATGTTAGCCATAACCATTAAAGTAGATGGCCTCAATTCACCAATAAAATGAAACACAGCCTGAGTGGATCAGGAGACAGAATCCATCAATATGCTTTATATAAGAAACACATTTCACTAGAAAAAAATTCATAGACTGAAATTCAAAAGAGATAAAATGATGTTCTATGTGATAAGGAACCAGAAAGAAGTGGGGGTAGCTTGCCCATCAGCTGCAGACTGAATAAGAAAGACATGACATTTTTACATAATGGAAAGCTACTCAGCTATAAAGAAAGATAACCTCGAGGCTCTTGTAGGTAAATGGATACAACTTGAGATCATGCTTATGGATGAAATGGTTCAGAGACACGTGAGTGAGCATCCTGTTGTCTCTCTAGTATAAAAAACTAAAGGAGTTAGTGGGATCCAGAATGCACAACAAATATTGTGAAAGTGAAGGGAAGGAAATGTCTAAAAAGGGAAGGCAGTGGTCATTGATAATCTATTATTGTGTTTTGTAACACTGTATTGTTTAATTGATCTACTTAGCCTGGTTTTATTCTCCTTTGTCATGTTCAATTTTATTATATGTGATGTTATGGACAGCTATTTCAAAGATAACAAAATATATTATAGTAGCCATTATTGATTTCCTGTTATCTTGTTTGAAGTCCTGTACCATGTGCCTTGTTTTGTTTCAATTGATTTTGTTTTATTTCATTTGGTTTTATCCTCTTCAAAATAAAAAATTAATTAAAAAGTATATGACAACTGCCTAAACAAAGACCCAAATGACTCTGTGGTTCTATAATCACCTTAGACTATCATTGCAGAACAGTCATAGTATTTTTTTTATTTGACAGGAGAGTTTAAAAGAGCAATGCTACTTTAAATATGACCAGGGACAACAAAATTTTAGTTACTGTTTGAACTACTCAAGGAAATGTGAGAAGCTATACTTTTGCGATGAGCCTCTCAATGAATATACATGAGGAGAACTTCCTGTATTGGAGGGAAACTGCTATTTATTTAATTCCTCATTTTGTTTGTGTTCAAAATTCTGCATAGGCAGAAAGTTATAAGGAAAGTAAAAAACAACATAAACAGGAAAGAGTGTCTTTCTCTTTCTCTCTCTCTCTCTCTCTCTCTCTCTCTCTCTCTCTCTCTCTCTGTTAAAATTAGAACATAAATTACAGAGGTTGAGGCCTCCAAATGATGTAAGGGAAATGTTAGAATTCCCAACCTACAGATCTCCAGCATGTCAAGTTTGTGTTCCCCAAAATCAAAGCATGAATTCTAAGAAATAACATTGGTTAAAAGTAGAAAATTTTACTGGAGAATATCAGCTACTGAGATGGACAGAAGGGGACCTGGAAATTTCATTGTCAATTTGACAATTTCTCAAGGAAATTTTTATAGAGTAAAATCACAAGGTGGGTATGATGGAAGTCAAAACTATGATTAACCAATATGATCATATGTACAGGTAACATTGACCCATCAAGGAAAAAAGTCACATAGAAAGTGTTCATGGAAAGAACAAGAACCATTTTTGGAGATATGAGTCAGGATGTTCTGGTCACCCAGCTAGGTGACTGACAATCTATCTGGACTATTCAACCAGGTAATGTTGATTATAGTACATTGTTTATCCCTCTGTGTTAGATAAGTCTATCAATCCATCTGAATCTTGTGGCCTTGTCTTCAAACAATGAGCCTCCAGTCACAAGTGGAATAAGTTTGTGTCATCATTGCTGACTCTTTCCAGGGCCTAATTCTGTCTGACTGCATATAATATTTCCACCTCATGGAGGTTACAAGGTTTCTAAATCTAAGGCACAACTTTGCAGTCTTGAGGTAAAATATTTAGGCCTCATCATATCCAAAGGGACCCAAAGACTAGAAAAAGAAAGAATTAAACCAATCCTCTCCTTCCCACAACCCAAAACTCTAGAACAGCTAAGGGGATTCTTAGGGATTACAGGCTTTTGCTGCCTTTGGATACCCAGATATGGAGAGATTACATGACCCCTCTATCAACTTATAAAAGAAATCCAAAAGGCAGATACTCATATTTTAATTTGGGAACCTGAGTCCTAAGCTGCATTCCAGGAGCTTAAACAAGTGCTTCTAACTGCCCCAGCCCTGAGCCTCCCCACAGGACATCATTTCAATTTATATGTTGATGAGAGGAGTGGCCTTGGGAGTGCTCACACAGGATCAAGGAACTGCTCAACAGCCTATGGGGTATCTGAGCCATGAATGAGACATTGTACCAAAGAGATGGCCTGCTTGCTTTAGGGCTGTGATGGCTGCAGCTCTCTTAGTACCAGAGGCATCCGAGCTGACTTTAGGTAAAGATCTCATTGTGTATACACCTCACAATGTGACAGGACTGCTCTCTTCCAATGGGAGACTATGGCTGTCTGATAACCGACTTCTTAAATACCAGGCTCTACTTTTAGAAGGACCAGCTATTCAAATAGAGAAATGTTCCTCCTTAAACTCTGCCACCTTTTTACCAGAGGAGGAAGAAATTGAAGCTGACAGGCATGACTGTGAACAGGTAATTCTCCATACCTACAGAGCCAGAGAAGACTTCTTAGACATCCCCCTTACTGACCCTGATTTAACCCTCTTCTGTGATGGCAGCTCCGTCATAGAAGATAGAACAAAAAAGGCAGGGTATGCAGTGGTAACTTTACATCCTTGGTTGGTGGATATCCCCACTTCAAGGAGATGATTAAAATAAATTACAAGACTATATTAATGAGATACAAAAAAGTTCAAGAACTCAAAGCTTAGTCCACCATTACAAAGTAACAAAATGGCCTATAAACTATACTCTTAATGATCCAGGACATAATTGAACCTTTTCTAACAAGGCCACTGATGCCTCTCTACAAGCACTAGTGAGGCCCCTATTAAATAAGGGTCCTATCTTGATGGCCAACAGCCATAGATATAAAGATGGCTATTTTCAAATATGGGATGGATATATGTGGTTAACCCCTACTATAGAATATCTCAGTAGAAAGGCCCCTTTATGTTGGGAACAAAAAAAATCACTCCTATTCTCATTGGCCTAACTCCACTAAATATTTGGGATGGGCACCCCTTGAACAATGTATTCACACAATAACTTTACAGGCTAATGACTGATTTTCAACAGACTGGTTCAATAATGCTGGGATTAGGTGGGGAGCCCCTAATGGCACTCACTGGTCTTGGGGAGCCAATTTGTGGCCCTGGCTACTCCCTGGATGGATAGGAAGATGTACATTAGGGTTCACCTGGTTACAAGGCAGGGGTGTCAAGAGTATTGACAAACCTACAAATCTACCATGCCTACAACATCGATGGTCCAGAAGTATGTTTCACTGGTATGATCATTTGGCCTCTATCTTTATCCCTACCCTAGGATTAGAAGATGTCATGCAACATATGAAAGCTCTAACTATACTCAGTGGACCCTAAATGACACTGCTGCTAATCTCTCTCTCCTAAATGAAGAAGTAAAATTAATGAGACAGGCTGTCCTCCAAAACAGAATGTCATTAGACGTTCTAACAGCAGCACAGGGCGGGTACTTGTGCAATTGTAAAAACAGAATGCTGTGTGTACATTCCTGATCCTTCTGTTAATATCTCAATAGCTGCTCAAGATATTAGATGACAAATTAATGACATGTCAGATTCTAAAATTCCCTGGACCCTATCATTTTCCTCCTTATGGGAAGCAATTACTAGCTCCTCTTGGTGGAAATCTTTGTTAACCATACTCATAATTATTCTGTTGATTTTATTATTTGGGCCATACATACTTAATTGTTTCTTTGGCTTTGTCTCCGCCAGACTTAGAGCTGTACACCCACCCAAGATAAAGCTGCCTGGTATCTATTGAGGACCTTAGATAGACCCTCTGTAGAATATCTCTGCCAATCAACAACTACGACCCCTTCCAGTATGAAGAAGCAAGATCAGTCACTGCCCATTACCCGTCATGGCAGTTTGGGTTACTTTGTCAGAGGGGGGAATGTTGCAAGAAGCTGAGATAGTTAGAATTATTATAGGCAGACAGGGCCAGGTCCTCCAAGCAACCAATGCAAATACCTAGATACCTTGCACTGTAAAGGAGAGGAACACCTCCTGCTGTGGGCTGTACCCAGGACAACAGGTCAAAGAAATGCACCCACTTCTGAGGGCTGATATTCTAAATGGGTCTGTAGCTCCCTGAGGAAGCCAGGAGTCACCTATCTCGACCCCCTAAGGGAAAAGTCACTGCTTGCTCGCTAGCTACAAGACTCCTTCCCCATTAGTCCCAGACTTAATCAATTTTACCTAAGCAATTAATCTTACTGGTTAACCATAGTTCTGTCCCACCTTATGCCCACCTTAGGAATCCACATTCTGCCCCACTTTGGACCCATCTACTCTATAAAAAGTCTCTAAAAAAGACAGAGTCTCTGGCAACCCACTCGGGAGCCCTTCTGTCTCTCTGACAGAAGCTTTCTTTCTTTCTCCCAATAAATATATTCTGCTCTAAAAAATAAAAATAAAAATAAATAAATAAATAAATAAAATCAGGGCTTTTAAACAAAACATCCAGTAGAGATATACTTCCCTAGTTTCTGCAGCTACTGAGGAAGAACAACCCAACCTGAGGACGATCACCTCAGAGGAGCTGAGTAAGTCAGAGAAAGAACATGACTGTGAAGGTGGACTTCATGTCTGTTTCAGCTGTGCCTGACACAAAAGTGCGCGTTGAGTCTAATCATTCTCCTCTTCTCTGAGTTTTCTTATCTGTCTTTGAGAAATCACTAACTGGCTATTTTTTGCAAAGTATTTAGTAAACTTTCCCTGAGATATTGTTTTTTCCCTGTTGTTATTATTACCAAGCTGTCATAATTACAGGCCAGTCCTAGCTGACAGTGACCAATGCGAGTGGATCTTGCATGAAGTTATTGTACACTTAGGGACCAACTTGCTTCCATATCTAACTCTGAGCTGCTGCCAGGGAGACTCACCCACTGAGACTCAGCATTTTGACAGCTGGCCCAGGGTCACTTGGTGCAGTGTGGAAGTGGGCCCTGCAGACAGAACAACTTGAGGGCTCTCTGAATGATCCAGCCAGGGCAGATCCAGGTCCTTTTCATGCCAAGTGGAAAAAAGAAATCTAAGTCAATCCCAGGGAAGTGAAGCACTGGGGGGCAGTGGCTTGTTCTACGCATTTTCCCCAAG
>RJWT010003746.1:0-35452 GCA_004365215.1 Cuniculus paca | reverse complement strand
GACTCAGATAAGGATCTTGATATCTTGGGTTATCTGGATGGGCCTAATTGTAATCTTAAGGGTACTTATAAGACATAAACAAGAGGGTCTGAACTAGAGAAGGACAGAAATGATGGAAGCAGAAGCTGAAATGTAGAACTGTGATTTAAGGTGTCTGAAAACTTCCAGAGGCTAGGATAGGCAAAGAAACAGACTCTTCCTTAGAGCCCCTAATAGGAAAACAGACCTACTAAACCACTGTAGGCTTCCTACCTCCAAAACTATCACAAAACTGAGGGAATCATTACAGCATCAAAGGAAACTACACATATCTTCTTCATTTTAGCCTTATAGTAATAACAATCGAATGAGTATTCATTTCTTGATATCTTTCCCTTGATTCTTTAGAGCAAAACTCTTACAATGTATTGTGTTTGAGTGGCAAGCAGCTTTCCAAACTTATATTTACAATTTTCTATTATGTGCTTTTTTTTTTCTGAGAAAGAGTCTATGCCTTATTGTTTAGCAGTTGTGATTGTGGTCATGATAAGTGCAACCTTATTTTTTTGTGATTCTTCGGTGCCTCCAAAGATATACGGGCTCTGCTCACTTCACAGCCACTTATAGCTTTAAGTGGTGAAGTGTGGAAAAATTGTCTTGTTTGTGGAAGTCAGCCATTTCCCCTAAAATTCTTATTTTTATTCCATGTTTAATAATGCCCACCGAGTGTTGGGCCATGCCCAAGACACATCGACAGTCGCTGCCCACACATACAAACGTGCCAAGGCAAGTTGGCAATTGGTGCTGTGATGTGCTTCTCTGACCATCACGACGGCATTCTTATGAAACAAAGAGTGTCAACAGCAACCCAGCTGTAGCTTTCTTTCAAGAAAGCTGTAAAAGAAACTGAATGCATTTTGTTTGCTTAGCAAATTGTGAAAGAAACCATAACAATGCCTTGAAAGTGCATATAAAGACATTACAGGTGCCAAGGACTTTTGCATCAACTCTCTGTCACTGATTCTTGCTATGTTTATAGGTTTTCAGAGTAAGTATTAATATCTTCCCTTATTCTCCAAGAAGTTAGTGGATTTTTCCAAAGTGAATAAGTAAACAGCAGAAGCAAGAACAGAGCCCAACTATTCAGACTGATTCCAGCCATTCATTTCACCCCCAAGTATCACAGTTTTTCTTATGGAGAGAGAAACTTCCGATTGTGAAATCCGGTATTTTAATGTTATTTTGTTTCGTATGGATGGGAGAGCTTAGAGAATAGTCATTTACATTGTCATTTTCATCAGTAAAGAGTTTAGTCAACACACTCTTTATGTATAGATCACTAACTACTTAAGTTTTAGAATACATACGACAACTAGGTAAATGCTCAGTTGGATAGAATTAGAATTCCTTTTGGCTGTGAAGATCTTGGGAAAAAATGACAACATTTTCTAAAATAGAGTTTTGTCTTTAAGCATTAGTTTGATTTAAACATTCAGATTCAACTGTAATCATATATATATATATATATATATATATATATATATATATGAGAAAGCAGTGTGTGTGCGTAAAATCACTAAGTTCCCTAGAGCTCCATAGAGCATGAATAAACATATGGACTGTTCTCTTACACCTACTCCACAAGTCTGAGTATTGAGGATTTATATAGTTAGAGACTATGTGGTGTAAATATGTATAAATTTATATTGTGTTAATTTATGGCATGCAGTACAGAAGGCTGTTTGCGAGTTGCAGAGTACTTCTTCCCACATTTCTGCTAAAATATTCATCTCTGGGTTTCTTTCCCATGTTTTCCTTTGTCTCGCTGCAGATGTTTAGGCAGCCTGTTTTGAGGGAGCGGTGCATCTTGGATGTCCGGTTGTTGAAGGCGACTCGGTGAAGAAGCCACGGTCCCCATTTGGATTAGAAGAAGAGGTTAATTCTTTTCACCTTGGTCCTGCCTGCTTCGGCCACGAAGGTGACACCTCCTGTGTAGCCACACTCCCCTTGTAGCTGCCGTCCCCTGGCCTGGATGACTTTACGATCTGCAGAGCAGTTCTAGGTAGACAAGCAGCCCTTCACTGTTGGTACAGCAGTTCCTCCTTATCCACAGGGACCAAGTTCCAAGGCTCCCAGTGGATGCCTGCCACTTCAGATTGTACCATAGTCTACCAATCCTATGCGTTTCTCCTAATTCTTGCATGCTGCCATAGAGTTTAAGTTACACATTAGACAAGTGAACAGTAATGATGAATGGTAAAACAGAACAATTAATATAAAGCAACAAAAGTTATTTGAAACTGAAGATTTTCATATTTCTAGAATTTTCCTTTTGATATTCTTGGACCATGGTTGGCTAAAGGTAACTGAAAGCAGGGAAAGCGAAACCCTAGGGAAGAGAGAGCTGGGTATACACTGAAACTGCTTCGTGGGTCTTTGCCAGGAAAGTTGAATACCTCTTAGAGGAGCTCTGGTTTCATCTATCTTTGGTTATTTGTAGCTCTGTTAAAGGGAAAAGCTAGTCACAGATGAATGAAGTCAAGAGTGCTTGAAAACCACATTTCATTTAACCTGCTCTTTCACCGGTGTGAGCTGTTAAAAGGACTCATATTGACCTGTTTGAGGTAATCAATGTCTTCTTTCCTGTCCTCCCTCAGAGAGGTGTGCTAATGGGAGGTGAGAGGGTTGAGAAGGAGTCAGCGGGCAGGAAGAGGAAGAGAAACAGCCCCAAACTGACAACAGACCCTAAATGATCACACACCGCCAGCTGGAGGTGGAAAGAGGTTTGCATCAACTGCAAGGACTCCATGGAGAGGTGACTGCTTCCACAAAGAACATCTATTCCTCCAAGTTTAGGGGAAAATCACCTGGGGAAGTAGGTGTAGACTGCTTACTTCTCATCTTACCCTGACAACAGCACTGCTTATGAGATTTGAGAAGAGACTTATGAGTGACTAATGACAAACTCACGTTTGTACAGTCCTTCAACATTTTGAAATTTTTAAAAATACGTAGTACATCTTCTCTGACTCTTTCCAACTGCCTGGTTTGATCCAAACTCTATCAGGGAAGAAAGAAAATTGTACAAGTAAGTGAGCGTCTTAAAGTTGCATAGCTGGAAAGTGTCATCAGCATAATTCAAACTGTGGTCATATTTCCCAAGATAAGGGCGCGCAGCAGGTGCACATGAGCATTCAGAGTTTTGTGAACAATCTACATCTAAAATATTGATTGAAATCTAAATTTTACTGATTCAGTGCTCCTGCCCCATTTTTTCATTGTCCTGAACTTCTCCGCCTTTTATTATTCTACTTTAGATACTCCCCACACCCAGTGAGAAGTCAGACAGGCACACTGGCAACCGAAGAAGGGTCACACTGGGGGGAAATGTGAAACCCCTCAAAAAAAAAAACCCAATAATGTATTTGAGTGAATTTCTAAGAATTGTTTAAAGGGCAAGTTAGAATTTGAGCTTTCAGTAGACAGAGGCCATAGATTGTTTTAAAAAAATCACAAACATTGCTAAGAGTTTGTGGTTTGAGGGGAATGCAGTGCACAATCTGTTGTGGTTTAGATGTAAAATGTCCCCCAAGAGTCCCACGTATGGAAGATGATTGGATCATGGGGTGCTGTACCCACCAGTGGATTCTTTCATTAGTGAGCTCAGCAGCTGAATGTGTTCTTGAGAGGGGGGACTGGCCAGAGGCGGGTCACTGGAGGTGTGACTTGGAAGGGTGCCTTCTTGTTTTCAGCTCCTGTCTTCTCTCTGTGCTTCCTGGGTGCCATGACTGGAGTGCTTTTTCCTCCACCATGGCCCTCTACTGTTCTATTTCTGCCTTGGAGACCATAGACCCCCCAAATAAACCTTCTTTTCTTTAAGTCATTGGTTTCAGGCATTTTGTCCCAGTGATGGGAACGTGGCTATGAAAATCTAACAGTTACTGCTGAGGAAGTGGACTCTCAGAGAATGCAGAATTGTATCAGTTTGGGTAGCCAGTGAAAGATAACACTGGTCATGGAGAAAATGCTGCTTTCAGAATTTTGATCAGGGAGTGGCTTGTGAAATGTAGAATCAGTTCAAAGGAGGGGAAACATTTAGAAGTGATTGTAGAAACACATGCAGTGGATTTTTTAGAAGTTAGAAATCTGAATGCAAGTATCAGCTCTCAGAGCCATGATGTGAATTGTTGCTATTTTCAACGTGATGGAAGCAAAGGGGTAGTCTCTAGATCTAAAAACAGGTTACATGCCTGCATGTGTCTTTCTCTTCCTCTGACAGATATGAGTAATTGACTTCATTTACCAAACAGGCGGAGCACAGCGTAAAATTATGCTACTCATCTGAACTGAAAAATATTCTCTGTTTTCCAGAATAGTCTCAGAGCACCATGTGTGAGAGAACATGACAGAATAGAAACTGATTATGCAAAATGTGTGAGAGAGAACGGCAGCTCTTGGTGACATGTGGCAGCCTTGTGGGGAAGGCAGAGCTGTGGAACTCTGGGTGCTGCCTCCGATGGCCATGTATCACAAGCTGAATGGCCAGAAATGGCTCAAGAATGAGTTTCTGTGGGTGGCACCAAGTCCTCTGAAACCCTCATGTTGTGTACACATGCAGGGGTGTCTCGAGAGCCCCCTTTCAGCAACAACACTCAGCAGAGGTAAGGAGAAAAATGCCACTAATTTTTTCTCCTAGTTTGGTGTTTCATCCTATGGTCCTTATTCTAGGCTTTTCAGACCCCTCTAGAGATATCAGTACTGTAGCAGAGCATCTCCCACTCTGTGCAAAGTTTGCAAAAGCTTTTAAGAAAATGGAAATGGTTACATGGTTGGGAGGTGCGGTCAAAGCTTTTCAGTACTCTGAGAATTCCAAATCAGGGAATCAGAATGGTGTTTTGAAGATAATAAGGCTCAGCTGGCCTAGCAGAGCTGTTGTACTCAGGAACAATCCCAGGTACTGGGTCGCTTCTACTTTGGTTTTTGCTGAGTTGCAAGCCAGGGCCTTCTGGTTGACACTGGGCTTGGTTTCTGCCCAAGAAACTTCTTGCCCTCTTCTGTGTTCTGCTGGTCTTAGTGATCCCAGGACCACTCACTTTCAAGCTAAGCTAGTCTAGTTTTGATAACCAGCATGCAATGTCACCTTCACCGTGATTTCAATAAAGGAGAGAAGGTTTTCCTGCATGTTTCCTACCAAGAGTGGCCACACACACACACACACACACACACACTTTTGAACAGCAACCACAAAGTTCCTAATTTCAGATAGAGTTTGATTAAGCACATTTGAGCTCAAGTACAATATATCAGAACTTCGTTTATGGTAACATGATTTTTAAAAGTTTGTTTATAGATTTTTTTCTGACTTACCTAGAAACTTGTAGCAATCAGTGTACAGAAGAGTAGGTGCGTGGATTTTAGAAAATGTAGTGAGAGCTCTGTATTTTGATGTCTAATAGCCCTGATGGCTGTGTAGAATGTACAATGAGAAAATGATGTAGATGCTAGGACAGGCTGGTGATCTGAGCATCTGATTCTCTGTATCTTCCTCTTATTGGAAATAAGCAATTCAATGTTTAAAAAGAGTGTCTCCAATGGGGGAACTTCTGCTGGCCTGATTTGGGAAGATAAGAACATTAAAATAATTAAGTGCAGTAATGAATTATAAACCACTGAAAAAAAAGCATTTATGTTGATAGTAAATAGGTGAATAAATACTCAAAGAGAAAAGCAGGCTCTTGCTTATAATTGTGTGCTAGAGACTCACTGGTAATATTGGAAAATTATCATTTTGTGGACATCCTGGGAAAGACTGAAGCAGGAAATTTCAAAAAGCAGGATATTTCCATGGTCTTAAAGTATGTGTGTGTTTGTGTGTGTGTGTGTGTGTGTGTGTGTGTGTGTGTAGGAAGAATGGTTTTCTGAAATACAAAACTCTTCCCTAAAAAAGTTGGCTGACAGCAACAGGAAGCAGGATGGCCATACTGGGCCTAAGGAAAAATTGGGTCAGCCTTGGTCTATTTCTTCATAATCTTAAAATATAGTAGGCATTGGAAGCAGCATCCAAAGGATTTTGAGAGGACAGTGATTCATGAATTCTATATCAAGCCAAATCATTGTTCTGAGAAGGGAACAGAATGATATTTTAAGATATGCAATGTCTTAAAAACATACAACTCGTATATTCACTTTGACAACTACTGTAGGTAACAGTGATTAACCAATGTAAAACATTCAAGAATGTAAAAGTCCTGGCACAAAAGCACTACAAGTGAGCCTTAAAACCATTTAAACAAGGGTTTTTCTAAATAACATTTATAAGCATTTTAAAGAAATGAAATCCAATATGTCATTAGCATATACTAAAAGAAAAATGCTCATCATGAAATAATAGCAATAATGGAAAGCTATAAAATTTCATATAAAATTCCATATTAACTCACAACTATCTGAGTTGGAAGGGCAAGGAAAATGAAAAGATGTGAGAGTGTTAATTTGAATATTTTACACAGTGGATATTAAGTGACTCAGAACTCTAACAAGAGAGATAACACACTCGAACTGTGTGATTGCGAAGAGTTTAATGAAGTTGTGATTTGGTGTGATCTTTCTACAGGGTTTTGTGGCCCCAGCACCCTGCGATGGTAACATTTCAGGCTGTGACCAGCTCCTGGGCTGAGGAATAAGGGACAAAGGAGCTTGCTGGAGCTTGCAGAGACCTGTAGCTGCAGCAATGCTTGTAGAAGAAACCTCCCAGCAGGAGCTGCTCCCTAGAGAAGGACGCAGTACCCCAGCCCATGCCCTGCAGGAGTAGGACCAGGAACCTTGGCTGTTTCCACACACCCTCCCTGTGCTGCAGATCCCACCACTGACTGTTCCCGAAGGAGACTGTTCCAGAGAACCCAAATGAGGTCCATAGACAACAGCCTCCGAAACTTTGGGCAGAGTGGAAAAGGGACCTCAGAGAATATTTAACAGCTGACAACAATAAGTGCTTTTACTCATTAATATTTACATAAGTAAGAAAGTTTTGTGCTATTACCTGTTTGTTTCTTCATTGTAAGAGAGATCTTTTTTGTCTGAGTAACTACTTTGAAGATAATGATATACAGTACATTAACTACTGTTATACTCTTATTTTGTTATGAGACTTTTTTTTATAAAATAAAATATACAAAAAATAAATAGGGATACTAAAATTCAAATATCAGTGGACATTTTCCCAATTTTTTATAGGACAATTTCTCCCCTAAGATTTTTTTTTTTTGGAAAAGATTAAGTAAATTTTCCATAGTATTTCTTATTTTTGGAACCTAAAATTCATTAGCACATTAAAAATGAGAACGACAGTAACATATTCATTTGATTTTAATTTATCCTGAAATTTTTAACCATATTTAAGGGCAGCATTCCTTTGTTATGCGTATCAACTCTATTTTTCAATTTTTATTTTTTATTAGTACATGTTTGCAGTATATAATGGTAACATTCCTTGTGGGGAGTTGGTATATGTATACAACATATCTTTATTCTTTTTTTATCCTCTTCCCCTCCTCTCCCTTCGCATTCCCTAAATCTCTTGGTCTTCCTCCCTTTTGCAAAAGATCTAGCTTCTCATTTCCTGTTATCCATCTTTTATGTTGCTATTTATTTATATTGTGTGTTACTCATATATGAGAAACTAGGTGATATCTAAGCTTGTGTGTCAGATTTATTTCACTTAACATTAAGGTCTCAAAGTGCATATCTCTATGAAACTTTGGGAAATACTACAGTGCCAAGTTTAAGAGAATGATTTATAACTTACAAATCATAACTGATAAAAAATTTATAATAATAAAAATTCCTGAGGCAATAATAGCAAGGATCTCAACTGAAATAGGAAGTGTAGTATTATTAAGAGAAGGCAAGAATATCTTTTTTATCAAGAGATGGACAAAACTTTCTCACAAAAAAACAAAGATTCCAAAAGCTTAGCAAAGAAAGTCCAAAAGAATTCACTTCAGACTAAAGAAGGCTAAAATCAAAGTTTTAAAAATCACATATAAGGAACTAATACTTTGAAATATGCAAATATACTTTTCTTTAAATTTGCTTTTGACAGGGTAAGGAAAGGGTGAACATGTCATCAGAGAGATGTGAGAAGAGTTAATATTGAATTTCTAATATGGGACTCTAGAATTCTATACTGGATCAATAAGGGAAGAGAATGCAATTTCTTTTACTATCTCCCCCTCTTAAACCTAAACCAGAGGAGAGATGGTCGATCAGTTTTACTATATCCTTGGGGCCTGCAATAGAAACATATGAAGAGGAAGAAATGGAAAACTCAAATCTCACCCTTTTCAGCTCCCCCATAGGGTGTGGACAGAATAATGAACTTCCAGCATGCCCTATGGGGAGACACCAGAGGTAGCTGGAGAGCCTGCCACAGGGTCAGGAAAAGTATGCTGTTGCTTCAAAACTCAGATTCCATGCTGGAGAGGAATCGGAAAGTTTTAGAGACCAGTGGTCCCAGCTGACCTGGAACTGAATAATTTCTGGGATGCTGAACATTTTGTGTGAAAACTGGGACATTTTGGAGGGTGAGAGGCAAATCAGTGTTAGAGTGATCTTAGGGGATGGCAGAATTCTGAAAGACTGGATACTACTTTTTAATCCCGGCAGAAATTGAGCTACTTAAAATATCATTTAAGCTAATACACTGGAGTGCTTCATCCAATTGGACTAAAATTTAATCTCTGATCCTCCCCTTCTGCTACAGCTCTCTGACAGTGTAAGATGAGAGCAATTACAGACCAGTTTTGTTACCCGTCTGAATGTAATGAGAGACACAGTACAAAAGAAAAGCTATCACCAAAACAACGAAACTAAATAAATAGCACAACACAAAATACAACAGAACTTATAAAGGAGCAACAGGTACCAAAGTTTTTCTCTCACTGTAACAAATAGAAAACCAGATAGAGTACAGTCATCCCCTGGTGTCCTTGGGGGATTGGTTCCCCAGCCACCCCCCAAGACCAAAATCCTCACAGGATCCTTTATATAAAATGGTGCAGTATTTGCTTATAACCAATACAATCATCCCATGTACTTTAAATCATTGCTAGATTACTTTTCATGCCTAATATAATGTGTTATGTAATTAGTTGTACTGTGTTACTTAGGAAACAATGATGAGTGTGTTCATGTTCAATCAGGATACAACTTTTGAAATTATTTTTGATCTGTGATAGATTGAAAATATGGTTGGCTATATTTGAAGCTTTGGTTGGCAAACACAATGAATGGATATATATGAAACAACTGTTTTCAGACATTCACCAGGTACTGCAAGACTGATGTCTAGATCAGGAAAATAAATGAATCTTGTGATTCTTAAAGTTCATTACTTGGAGGCGATCACCTGATAATGACGTAAGAGAGGAAGCCCAAACATGACCCAGCAGTGTTGTTAATAAAACCAGAAATTGGAGCTCGGTAAGGTAAGGAAGAAAGGGAAAGAGTGAAGGAGGGTATGATATGCAGAAAGATCCCACGAATATTTTGGCAGAAAACTTCAAGGAAGAATTGCTAGAAAGAAGAATGAAAAATTTTCAAGCTCACATAAGACTGGAAATAGATAACATTCTCACAAGTCTAAGGGGAGCAAGCTTGAAATAAATGGGCATCGATACAAGAGTGAGAGAACTCTGTCTGAGTAGAGCTAAATTAGTTCTAGATTAATAGTGTCTATGGTCTTGAAATAGTAAAGATTCAGAAGGATCAAACCCATTGGAAATTACTTAACTGCATTGCAGAACAAAGGAAGGAATATAATATAATCCAGCACCTGAGAATGTAAAGTTCACGATGTCCAGTATCCAATAAAATTATTAATAGGCATGAAACATACCAAAGAAATATGACCTATAACAAGAAAAAATCTATCAATAGAAATGAACCCATAAATAACACAGATGAAAAAATTAGTAGAACAAGTACCTTAAAGAGGCTGTAGAGATCTTATACATGTAGTCAAGGATCTTAATATTATAAATATGTTGAGGAGTGAAGTGAAAGGTTAAAAAATAACTGACTGGAACTTCTATAAATGAAAAACTGCCTGAAATGAAATTTATAATGAAAAATATTAATAGAAGGTTGGATATTGAAGTGAACTTGGAAATATAATAAGAAAACTTCTTGAAATAAAAAGTAAAGATCTTTACAGGCCTGAAAAAAGTGAAAAGGGCATCATTACCTAGTGGAAAATTTCATCAGATAGGATGAAAAAAAAAATAGAATGTAGGTGTTCCTCAGTTTACAAGGGAGTAGCATCATTATGAGCTCCAATGTAAGTTGAAAATACATCTGTCAAAAATTCATTAATCCAACTAACCTGAACATCATAGTTTAGTAACAGAGCATGCAATAGAGTACTGGTTGTTTGCACTTGTGACTGTATGGATTCAGCTTGCTGCCACTGCTTGCCATTATGAAGGAGGATCATACTGCCTATCACTAGCCTTAGATAAGGTCTAAATTCGTAATTTGAAGTAGTTTCTATGGACCACTATTGATTTTGCAAAGTTGAAAATCATAGATTGAAGACTATCTTTATTTGAAGAAACGTGAAGTCTTTCTCTACCTAGTTGAACAGCATAAGCTAGTTCAAGAAGCTTAATGAACCAAAGCAGAGGAAAGATCAAGAAAGCCACGTTTTGGTGCATTATATGAAACTTGCTTAAAACTAGTTATGAGGAGAAAGCCCTAAAAGTTGCCACAAGAAAACAAAACAAAAGAAAAGGATAATGATAAGAGTGACAGCAGATTTCTTGCTGGAAATAATGCAAAGTAGATGATAGTGAGACTTTTTCTTTTTTGGGGGGATGGGGGGACAAGGTCTCACTATGCAGCTCAGGCTGACCTCAAACGTGCCAAGTTGCCCAGGGTGGCCTCAAACTCATGATTCTTCTGCCTCAGCCTCCCAAATTCTGTGATTACAGCTGTGTGTGTACCACCACGCCCAGCACAAGGCAGCATCTTAAAAGCAGTAAAGAAAAACTGCCAAGCTAGAATTGTGTACTTTGTAAAATATCTTTCAAATTGAAGGAAAAAAAGATTTTTTCCCAGAAAATCAAAAGCTAAAAGACTTCATTGCAAGAAAAACATTTTAGAAAGTTCTTTAGGCAGAATAAAAATTCAATTAAGTGGAAATTCAGATCTACAAAAATGAAAAAACAAAGAATACAAAAAATGATAATATGGATATATAAAATTATTAAACTTATTATTAGGCTTATTAAAATGCCTGTAAAAGGTAGCTAAAGCAGAAATTAATACATATGAATTAGACAAATGTATGACATCTACAGTAGAAAGGACAAGAAAGTAGAAATGGGAGTATTCTATTGTGAGGCTCTTAAATTATACAGGAAGTGGTATATTATTTGAAGATGGACTGATAAATTAAAAACATGTATTGTAAACTTTGGAGTAAATGCTAAAAAATAAAACAAAGAAGGATAGCAACAGTACAGATGGAATAAAATCCCAAAAAGTACTTTATCCAAAAGGCAAGAAAAGAGGTAATCAAAAGTATTTGGACAGACAGAAAATATATAGCGAGACAATAGATTGAAATCCAATAAAATAAAATTTTAAGTGGTTTAAACAATCCACTTAAAAGACAGAGATTGCAAGACTGGATCACAAAATGAGACCCAATTGTATGCTATACATAAGAAATTCATTTTAAACATAAAAAAATTGGTCCTGTTTCTGGCACTTAGAAATACATGCCATGGTGCAGTTTTATGTAAATATAGGATCCATTGTTGTCTTTATTTTCTTCAAGGAGGTAGACCTCAACAACCAGGCAGAAAGTAATTTTAGGGACTAGCAGCCTGCAAAGAACTAACTCACCTAAATCAGCTCTATTCAGATGGGGATCTCTTGGGAAAAAAAGTTAACAAAGGTATCTCTTGATACCTAGGAGACTATGAAGTCTCCTAGAAGATAGATGCAGAACCTGGAATGTCAGGACTCAAGGCTGACTCCTGTGAAATCAGCTTCTTTGTACCTTGTTAGTCCTCACTCCCACTCTTTGCCCCAAATCAACTTCCCGAGCATCTGAACATGGGCCGAAACAGGTCAGCCAAGCTTTATCTCATGAGAGTTTAAGCACACAACATAGACCAACGAAATCTATTTAAATGTCATTCTTAATTCCTGGGAGAGAACATATTTGATGGATTTAACTTGGTTTCATGTCTAATAAATTATGACCAGAAATGGGCGGAACAAGATATGCAGTTCATTACTGCTCAGCTGGCTGTAATATTATCAGACTGTTACATGAAAGAGTGGATAGCTCTCTAAGAAGGAAGTATGGAGGTGGAAAATCAGAATAGCATCCCAGAAGCAAATACTCTGGTTTATGATGGAGTTACATGCCAACAAGCCAGCCATAAGTTTAAAATACTTTAAGTAAAAAGTGCATTTAATGTGCCTGTCTTGCTGAACATCACAGCTTAGCAACATGGCACACTGCACTGTCAACTGTTTGCTCTTGTGACCTCCTGGCTGACTGGGAGCTACAGCTTACTGCTGCTGCCCGGCATCAAAAGAGAAGATGAGACCACGTATTACTAGCCCAAGACAGGATCCAAATTCAAAGTATGGAGTGTAGTTTCTACTGAGTTTATATGGATTTTACACTGCTGTAAAGCCAAAGAATTATTAAGCTGAACCATTGTGAATAGGGACCATTTGTATTGGACTTCTATGCCCTGGGAGGAGGAACATCTAGGGTACCCACTCAAATGAATGGTAATCACCCCAACACCAGAACTTGTCCGTACTGAAGGGACGAGGTGCTGGAGATATCTCTCATTCCTAGTTTCAGATTTAGATCTTGCCTCTTCCCTCACTTTATGTCACAGAAGAAATATATTTGGGCTTATGTCTTCCATGCTGTACTTCCTGTGGCTGAGTCAGCTAGCAACTTACAGAAACACTTGTGTTCTTTCCCAGTGCATAATTGTCATGGAAAGTAACTGCCCAGCCAAGGTCCACATTTCCCAGCCTCTTTGAATTTAGACACAGCCATATGGCTGAGCTCTCCAGAATGAAATCTGAGGAGGCCGGGTCAACTAGAACCTCTCAAGTGACACTGCCTGTTCTGCTTCAGCTGGTGACCCCGTTTTCTGAGGGCTCTGAGGTCCTACTGGATGGAGGAGCCATGATATAGAAGAAGCACAAGGTCCTGGGCCACACCTGGAGGAAATCAGCCCACCCACCAGGACTGTTCAGGGAATAGAAATAAGTTCCTTTGGAGTTAAGCTACTGACATTTTACAATTGGCTTATGGCTACTAATACTTGGAAGTATTTCCATTTAAACCAGGATTATCTCTAGAGAACTATTTGAATTCTATCTCCACATAACATTGCATGTAATGTCTACTTCTGCTGAATGGGAAGGAATGGCTAGACTCGTCTCACCATCAAATATTAAGCAACAGGGAAACCTATGTTAGGTACCATATATAATACTTTGGGCATGCCAATTACATCTGGATTCATCATAAGTTAGAAATATATAGTTCTGAGACTCTATCTATATATACATGTATATATTCTTCTAGGCTACAAGCTATTGTAGGCAAAGATTGCTTTAGAGCTCAATAGGGACTTTACCATGGTAGCTATCCTGTAAATATTTGCTGAAGAGCTGTTTCAGCCTCATTTCTTTGAACCTGGTAGGAATGGGTAAAATGCAGCATGAAAAATAAGAAAGGTCTCACAAGTGTCAAATAGAATCAACCAAGGAGATTTTTTAGCACAGCAGGTAGTAAGGATGAAACTAAATTGCTTAGTTTAAGACTTCTTAAAGCTCATTCACTCAACAAACATTTATGGAGTACCAATGCTTTACCAGTCACTGTGTTACGCTTTTAAGATACAAAGATAATGTTTTGGGAGAAGAAATAAATTACACTTTCAAATTCACAAACTACTTAGTTTTTATGGCATGCAGCCAGCCAACTGCCACATAGCTGATTGGATCAGTCTTAGAGAGGTCTAGATCAGTTAAACCAAGGGCATGTCACTCTCACCTGCTTACTTCAGGCATGTAGAAACATCCTTTATTTTTCTGTGAAAGATACTCAAGCCTAGAACAAATTTATTCCTTGGCAGAATTTGGATTTGCTGTCACCCAGACACAGGACCACAGATCATGATCACAGAAGTTCAGGAAAATTCTAGGTGTAACACTTTTTAGAAACTACTCCTAAGGCTGGGGTCCATGGAGCCAGAGTCCTTGAAATGGAAGCGTCCACGTAAGCAGAGTATCATAAGACAGCTAGGATCTCCCTGTCAATGTCAAATGCCAGCACATGCTGTGGTGGGAGCATCTCTCACATCTGTAGACAAAAGAGTGTCCCCATCCACCCAGGACTTGCTATTAGGTTTTGCTTCTGGATCTCGGGGAGTGAAAAACTGCTATTTACTTGAGCAGGTTTTTTCAGACCAAATCAGCCCTGTCTTCCAACTTCCTTTTCTGGAAACCTGTGTTGCTTCTATAATGCTGGGAAAAGTGGATCGAGTCCTGCTGTTTGTGTCAAACGGCAATTCTTTTATGCATTCTATTATAAATGCTGCTAGACATTTTAAATCAAAACTGTGAAACATTCCATCCTGCCTTTGCATTCTCCACTCTATTACCAGGTTTCAGACTTGTGAATAATGTGTGACCTTGCCTGGAAGATTCTTTTCTTAACCAGGACAAAAACCAATTGAGTGATTTTTTTCACATAGGCTGTACCAGTAGTTGAACATCTCACATACTTTTAAGAACACTATTATTTGATCTCAAAATAATTTGTAACAGGATAGAATGAATTTTTTTCCTGGAATTTAACTTTATGCACATTTTATCATGGACTCTGATACATATATTAGAATTAATGAACTCATGTCAATCTAAGTTCTGTCTTGAGCTGTGTCAGTCTGAAAATTTATCAGTTTTAAAAATACAATTACTAGTGATATTTTAAGATTAACTGCTGATTGTCTTACTCTTCTGGTTTAGAAATAGTGATGATAGTTCTTCCTTCTTTCAGATCTGTTGACTCAAACTAATATAGGCTTTATTTCATAGACACTTGTTTATAAACATGTAGGTTATAACCCTTTTGAGGTGAGGACTATTTTTACATGTTTCTTACTCTACAACCACCCCTAAATACAGTAACTTATATATTATAAACATTCATGGAATTAGATCAATAAGATTTTTGAAAAATAATGGGAAGCAATAGGAATAAAATATTCAAGACTTTGAGGAAGTCTAACAAAAATATGGTAAGAAGACTATGTATATATATATATATATATATAATAGAAGAGAAAAATTAGGAGATTTATGAAGATTAACAAATGGCTTAATAAGAGAGAAAAATAAAAATTCAAGGGGAGGATATTTTCAAATAAATTATGTAAGAAAAACTTGCATATACTGAAGAACATATATTTGACGTTTGAAAGGTTCTACTACAGGCTAAAATTAATGATGAAAAATAACATGGAATCACATGATTGGGGCTGAAGATGTACCTCTGTAGTAGGACACTTGCCTGGTATCAAGGCCCTGCATTCCATTCCCAGCTCTGCAAACTTAGAAAAAAAGATTTGTAAAATTTCAAAAACTGGGATAAGGAGTAAATGTAAAGACTTCTAGGGAAAAGAGAATACCATCTCAAGCAGTAATCTTACAGAGTTTGTTTTGTTAAGCAGCAAAAAAATCAAATGCTAGAAATGAAAAAAATAACACTTAAACATTTTGTGGCATTAGTTCGATCTAGACGTATTCATAATGGAGCCACAGTTGATCAAGTATCAGAAGAAAATAATAATGTTTGGGCACATATAAATTCTCAAAAGAAATCTACCCTTTACAGATCTTTTATCATGAAGCTATAGGAGGATGTGTTCGACTGAAGTGAGGAAGTAAAGCAATAAAGAGGAAGACAATGGATCCAGCCCAAAGAGAGTGAACCAGACTCTTTAAAATTAAAAAAAAAATTAAAAGTGAGCATAGAATCAAAGAGGCATCCCAATGTTATGATGAAGATGATGGATGGATGCTACACAACAGGCCGGATGCTATGTAATAGGTCCAGAGGTCCAGCGCTCACATCAAATCAAGGGTTTTCAGGGATTTGGTAGAGATGGTGATCAGGAAAAAATAGGGTGGATTAAATTTCTTTTAGTTTGCTCATAGAAAAAGCCATGATATACAGAAAAGTACGTAAAAATAACAAGGCAACTTTAAACTCTGCCAAAATAAAAAATTATTTAAGCAAATAAATATATATGCCACATTTTGTATCTCCTTTTAACACTTTTAACGTAACCATAGGCCTTTCTGTTCTTTGTTGATATAACAAAGTATTTGAGATCAGATAATTTAAGAAGCATGAAAAATTTATTTAGCTCACAGTTCTGGAGGACAAGGTGTAGGAGTCTCTTAAAGTCTGGCCTGGCTCCATCTTAGTATCTTACAATAGCGATCAAATTTCATCACGAATTCTGTAAGGGACAGTCACATCATAGCACCACAAGAATAATATGAAGCAGTTGAAGGAAGAGGAAGTACTATATATATATATATATATATATAACAAAGTATGTGAGGCAAGAAGGACAAGAATTAATAGTTAAACTTTAAAGTCATGACTAGTACTAAAACCTATTATTTTAAAATATTGTGGTTAATATGTAAAGGAATAATTTAAAGAACTGACTATGACTATTTCCTCAGATGAGAAAAGTGGGTACTCATGGTTCAGAGAATAAAATAAAAATCAGATAAAAAATTACATCACTATCCTCTCTGATTTATGCTATTATATTCATATATACATTGTTTGGATGAGCTATTAAATTACAGTCCTTAATAACAAATTTTTGAAACCAGTTAACTGATCCCCTCAATATTTATTTATTTATTTTTACTATTTAGATTAAAAAGTGATTGAGAAAGATTAAATACTGAAAAAAATATAAAATAATACTTTAGAAAAGAATAAACCATAATAAATGCCATTTGGAAATACAAACTAGCTAGGTAAGACATGGAAGCTGAGTTATTCTGTAATTGAGTATTAAATTGTTCTGGGTACTCACAGAAAATTCATTTTTTAACCCAAGGAAAAGAAATACACCGGTTAGGATAGTAAGATGAATTTTTCCTGGTATTAAATTCATAGAAATATTTGAAGTACAGGTAATTAAAACAGGAACATTTGTCATGTGAACTCTGGAAACCAAACCAGCCCTTATTAATCTTTCTTTTATACTTCCTTGTCATTCCTTCCACACTGTGACTGCTAAGTCACAGGGTCTTATCATTTTTAATTTAGACTAACTTGATGGTCTATTAATTGGACTTTATTTATTCATTCAGGAGATATTTAAAAGACAAAATAATGAGAAAGTTTCAGACCACATCTGTAAGGAAGCAAGAACTCAAACATGTAGAGACATAAACCTAATAGTGAATGATTCTTAGCTCTAGAGGGAGTTGCTGACCTAGAAAAAGTGGATGTGAGCTTTGTTTTATGAAAGCTTTACATCCATATACAAATATAAAGCTAATATATACAGTGAAAATAATATATACATTGGGAAAGAGATAAATGAAACTACCATGTTCAAAAATTCTTGTACTCCTTAAAAAGAAATGAAATGTACCAATTAACATTTGATTTTGGTATATTGTATGTTCTTATGTAATTATTAGAGAAACCTTTAAAATAGTAGAAACTAATCATTGCAAATAAGAAGAAATAATAAAGTGAAGTCAGTTCAAAAGTAACCAAGGAAAGAGAAAATAAAATAGATTAGGTAAAACAAACAAAAACGTAAGATGGTAAATTTAAACCCAAATTTAAGTAAGTAGAGAAGTGATTACATTAAATGTAAATGGACAAAAGCTTTGCTAAACAAAAAAAAAATTGGCAGGATGAATAGACAAGTCTAGTATATAATATATACAAGACAAACATAAAACACAAAGATATCAGAAAACAATGCACAGAATAACAGGAAAGACACTATAGGAGCAACTATTTCATTAACACGAATACTTTTCAGGCTTGTTGAATCAGTAAGAAAAAACAAGTGCTGTAAAGTTGGGAAAAGGACAAACAAGTTATTAATTTTCACAGATGATGTAATTTTGCAAATAGAATACGCAAATGAATCTATAGTTATTAGAATTGTAAGTAATCTTAGGTTGGAATATATAACATTAAAATTGCAAAAGCAGCTGCATTTCTCTATACAAACAACAAACAGACAATGAAACTTTTAAAAAATACTACTCCTGTTTCATCAGAAAAATCTGTTACACAAGAGTACATTTAACAACACACTTTTGCAGGGAAATTTTTAAAACATTCTTTAAGTTTGAAAATTTGAATATTTATAATGCACATGAGTGATAAAGCTCAAAATTTTAAGTGTCCTTTTTCTTTGCATTGATCTAGAAAGCAATATGATGCCAATTAAAAATATGAAGATCACTTTTCCCATGTTATCTTTTTCTGTGTGAAACTTCACAAAAAAAATAACTTTAATATGAATGCGACAAAGGCCAAGAATAGCAAAGATATCTTGGAGTAGGAAAAAACAGGAGTCCTTTCTCTACTAAACATCTAAATGTAAAAACTGTTAATCAAATACTATAGTATTGGTACAAGATGTGTGGAACAAAATAGACTGTAAATTGACCTTGATTTATGTCAGAAACAACTATGTAGAGCAGTGGGGAAGGACAATCTTTTCAAAAAATGCTCCTGATAGGCAGGTATTATCCCAGTATCTCAGGAGGTTGAAGGAGTTGGGGTCGAAAGTCTAAGGCTAGCCAGGGCAACTTAGAATCCTGTCTCAAAACACACACAAAAAGTTACACGATTGGACACACATCTCACATTTTACACAAAAATCAACACCATAAGAATCATAGATTTACATACAAAAGGTGAAAGTATAATCTTTTAAAATACTAGCCTATATTGGAAAATATCTTAAGAAATATAGAAAATAATTTTTTTTCTTATTTTGAAGAGAATAAAACCAAACCAAACAAAACAAAACAGAATAGAGTCAATCAAAAGAAAACAATGAATGTGGTCCAGGACCTCAAAACAAGACAAAAGGAAATCAACATTGGCTACCATAATGCCTCCTGTCATCATCATCAAAATAACTGCCCATACCATCAGGCACCACAAAATCAAACAAAACAGAACAGAACAGAATGAAACCAACCAAACAAAACAATGACGGCAATACAGGACTTCAAAACAAGATAATAGGAAAACAACAGTGGCTACCATAATGCCTCTTGTTATCTTCAAAGTAGCTGCCCATACCATCAGACACAACACAATCAAACAAACAAACAAAAACAACAGAATAAAATCAATCCAAAGAAAAAAAACAATGAAAGCAAAACAAGGCTTTGAAACAAGATAGTAGGAAATCAACAATGCTTACCATAATGCACCTAGTTATCTTTGAAATAGCTGTCTATGCCATCAAATGCAATAAAATCAAACAAAACAAAACAGAATAAAGCCAAACTAAACAGAACAATGAAAAAAATACAGCACTTCAAAACACAACAATGGATTAACAATGGCCACTCTCTTCCCTTTTTGAACATTTTCTCCCCTTTCATTTTCACAGTATCTATTGTGCATTTTGGATCCCACTAACTCCTTTATTTTTTTATACTAAGGAGACAATATGATGTTCATTCATGTGACTCTAAACCATTTCACCCATTAGCATGATCTCATGTTGTATCCATTTACCTACAAGAGCCTCAAGGTTATCTTTCTTTATAGCTGAATAGCTTTCCATTGTATAAAACTGCCATATCTTTCTTAACCATTCTGCAGCTGATGGGCAAGCTACTCCTACTTTTTTTCTGGCTCACTCTCACATACAGGATTGTTCTTTCTCCTTTGACTTTCAGTCTATGAGTTTTCTTTCAAGTTAAATGTTTCTTGAATAAAGTATATTGATGGATCCTGTCTCCTGATCCACTCTGCCTGTGTTTCTTTCTATTGGTGCATTGAGGCCATCTACATTAATAGTTATGGCCTTCTTGTCCTGCATTGTCACTGCTATGCTATTTTCCTGCCATTGGCTCCCTAGTTTTCCCCTCCATTCAATCGACTGCCCCCGCTTGATGGTCCCCCTCTACCGTTGTTCCTGAGATGGTGGTCCTTTTTATCTCTCTCTAGAATGTCCTTTAGTATTCTTTGAAGGGTTGGGCTGGTGGTCATGAATTCCTTGAGTTGTTCTTTGTCATGGAAGTATCTTGTTTCTCCATTGATTTTGAAAGAAAGTTTTGCAGGGTACATCAGTCTGGGTTGAAAGTTGTTTTCTTTCAGGACTTGCAATACTTCAGCCTCTTCTTGATTTGATGGTTCATGTTGAGAAGTCTGCCATGATTCTGATAGGTTTTCCTTTATAGGTGATCTGTTTCTTTTCTCTAACAGTTTTTAATATTCTGTTCTTGTGTTGAATATATGGGATCTTGATTATTATATGTCTGGGTGTAGATTTGTTTTGGTTATGGCTAGCTGGAGTTCTATATGCCTCACTTATTTGAATGTCACTTCCCTTTCCGATGCTTGGGAAGTTCTCCAAAATCATTTCTGTAAATAGAGTCCTGACGTCATTTGCCTTGACCCCTGCTTTTTCACTCACATCTTTTATTCTTAAGTTATGTTTCCTTGAGTTGCCTTGCAGCAAAGGAATTGTTACTTCGTGGTTCCTTGTAATTTTTAAGAGCTCTTTCCTTTCACAATCACAAGATGCAAAACTGTCTTCAAGGTCTGAAAGTCTGTCTTCAGTTTCTTTCAAGCAGTTTTGCCAGGTTTCAATGGAGTTTTTAATTTCCTGGATATCTCTTTGAATCTGTTTCATGCATTCTAAATGTTTTTTTCCATTGTTCATTCATGGTTTCCCTCATTTTCCTATGCTCCTCTATCTTTTTATCTATATCTTCTTTAGAGGTGCTTAGCAATTCTTTTATTATGGTTTTCATTTCTTCTTTTACCTGAGATAGTATTTCTGCTCTAATTTCTTTTATAGCCTCATGAAGTTGTTTCTTTACTTCAGTTGCCATCACTTCAGAAACTTCAGGTGTGCAACTCCCAAATTTTTCCGTGTTTACATCTCCTGGACTTTCACTGCTTGCGTTGGAGGCCAGAATCTGTCTTTTGCTTCTTTGTCTTGACATTTTCCTGGGTTCTTCTGGACAAGCAGGTAGAGGGGTCCCAGGCACTTCCCATGTTAGCTATAGTTTCTCTTAAGCATGACTGTTTGGTTCTCCTGGCCAGTGCTGGGTACAGGTGTCCAATGGTGGCCATTGGGTGCGCTAGTGTGGGACTAGCTGCTGCTTTTCCCAGCCTGTTCTGGCTGCTGGAAGCAGGAAGCATCCCCGATGGCAGGTGGGTTGCACATGGGGGTAGAGCTGGCCGCTCCCTCCTGGAGCTGAGCTGGTAACTGGCAGGAAGCCTTGCCCATGGTGGCCTAGAAAATTTTTAGAGGCCAAAAATTCTTTTAAGACAGAAAACATATTTTAACCCAGACACACAAAAATGGATGAAAGATAAATGTAAACATTTTAAAATGAAAAACTCACATTCATTAAAATAATCAGAAGTGAGAAAGAAAAGTTACATAATAGATGTTTGCAATAATGGATCAATAACTTGTCTCCAAAATATATAAAGAGCATATCAAATTAATAAGGAAGAGACTGAAGTTCCACTAGAAAATAGACAAGACACTTGAAAAGGTACCGTACAAAGAAACGAATATTGTATACATGGCCCTAAACCATGAAAAGGCACTTACCGGCTTTAGAAAAATTGAAGTATAATCTATAGTCTTTCTATGCAACCACCAAATTAGCAAAAACTTAGGCAAGGCCAGATATTATTGGTAATATGGAACAAGTCTTTGGAGCTATTGGTGAGAAATAGCTCAGTATTAACTAATAAAACCATTTTGGCACCATCCCTAAGAAAAACATTTGGCAAAATATAGCAAAATTGAAGATATTCTCCATGACTGAGCAGTTCACTTCTAGGTTCAGTGCCCTTAAAAAAGTGTATGAAACTTGAACCTTAGGATATATGCATGATGCCATGCACAATCCTATTCCTCCTCTTGCCCCAGGCTGAAAGCAACTCAAATGCCAATCTGTTGGTGGCCAGGAAGCAGAGAGGGAAGCAGGGAGCCAGAGAGGTAGAAAAGTACTTCCGGGTCACACCCGCAGTGACCTACTTCTTACCAGGACCCACCTTCTAATAGCCCTCTCTGCTACTGAGCTCATTATTGAATGAACCCACTGATAAGTACAGCACTCACATCACCCAATCATCTACCAAAAGTCCACTTTTGAGTGCGTACAAGTTTGGGGGGACATTATAAGTCTAAACCAGAATACTGTGAAAAGTAGAATTGATATAATCAAATATTACACCACTACATGAATAATAAGGAGTAAACTGAAGTGACACAAAGGAGATGCTTATCTTAAAAATGTATTACTCAGTGAAAGAAGCAAAACCCAAAGGAATCGTTTGAGAGTCCAAATATAAATAGCAAGAATAAATTATATTATTTAGGGTTGTACACATAGAGTGTAAAATTATAAGAACAGGAAATGATTACCTTAAAATTAAGATAATTTCTAGTTCTGAGTGAGGAAAGGCATGTGGCAAGCTTCTGGGATACAACTATGTTTTATTTCCTGACTGGGGTGATAGATTGGGTAGAGTTTGTTGGCATGCTGGATTTGTGTGCTCACACACATGTACACACATACATTCACCCACCTAAATTTGTGCTGTCTAATGCTGTCTAGAAATACTTTACAATTGCACATGTATGTTTCAGCACTTGAAACGCACCAGTCCAAGTTGAGAAGGTCAATTTTGTAAGTGTACAATGCACACTGGATTTTGAAGATCTAACATGAAAAAAAGACATAAAACATCTTGATATTTTATTTTGATCTCAATATTAATCTTTTCGACCTATTGGATTAAGTAAAAAATATAATTAAAATGCATTCTTGGTACCTTTGCTTTGTGTTGTGTGGTTATTAGAAAATTTATAATTGAATATGTGGTAGCCGGGCGTGGTGGCTCATGCCTGTAATCCCAGCACTCGGGAGGCTGAGACAGGCAGATCGTTGTGAGTTCGAGACCAGCCTGGGCTACAAAGTGAGCTCAAGGCCAGCCTGAATGGCATAGTGAGACCCTATCTCAAAAACAGGGCTGGGGATCTAGCTCAGCAGTCTAAGCGCCTGCCTGGCAAGCGCAAGGTCGTGAGTTCAATCCCTGGTTCCGGAAAAAAAAAAAATTGAATATGTGGAATGCATTATATTTTTATTGATGCCTTATTTTTTTGAGTGTAAAATCATATCTTATTTATCTATTTAGCATTGTGCCTGGTATGTTTTAGGTAGTAAAAAATTATTTGTTTAATAAAATGATGAATAAGACAGTAAGTATTACGATTGCTATTGGTCAGTACTTGATCTCACTGCACATAGAGGAAAAGTCTCTAAATACCAGTAGTTTGTATGATTTAGAAGTTTATTTTTCATGGAAAAGAAGTTTAGTAATAAGTACTTGAGAGTGGCTGAAGGGTTCTATGAATTCCTGAGGGACATGTGTCCCTTCCAGCTTTCGGCACCTCCCTCTCTGAGTTTCAGATGTGATCATCAGATATTTAACTGCACATGATGTCGAAAGAATCTACAAGTAAATACACATTTACCTCCATTACATTATATGAATACACCATGGTGCAAGAGGCTATCGGTAGAGGCTCATAGAGAATGTCCAGATCCTTTGTTTTTTAAATATTTATACTTGAAGAGGGAAATATTTTAACTTAGGTATATAAAGGATTGTGTAGTTAGTATGTCTTAAAGTTTCTCCTTTAAATATCAGATGTTTCGAGTAAGCTTTTGCCAATGGCTGGATCAGAGGCAGGCCTGAAATCTCTGAGGAATGCCTGAGAAGCCTATGTTTTGTGCTGTTGATTAAAGAGAGAGCCATATGCTTTTGATAACAGGTGTGCAGGTGGCAAAGCCAACATTCTGTTGTGTAAATTTAGTATCCTGACTTGTATGGTAGCCCAGATGGGGGACTGTCCTATTTGGGCACAGCAGTCAATACCAGGGTATTTGTGCAAAGACAGATTTTACTTTAAAAAAGGAGCTTTGAATCAATTCAAGCTCTTCAACAAGAATTTGGTTGAATAACTTGCTCAAAGAATGGATGAGAGCTTCAGAATTTAGTAGTTTCAACCATAAAATAACCTCCTCAGAGTACAATAATAATTTTTAGAGGAGTAGGCCCAAATGAGGCAGCTGCAAAATATATGTAAGATTCCCAATAAGTTAATCTAGGCTAAGCATTATTTGAATTTTGGAGATCACCTATGGTACTGGTGACCAACCTATGTCACAAGTGCTGTAGTAGGCTGTTTGTATCATGGAAAGCTTTAAAAGGTTCACCATCGCTCACCTATGGTGATAATAGTTTTTGTTTGGATCATGCACATTAGCCAGATAGAAAATTTCACTCACACTAGCAATTTGGTTGTATAATATAAAGCCAACTCTTTTTATTTTCCATAATTTCCTCTCAAGGCTCCACTGTTATATCATTCTACCATGAGGCTTTGGCTTGGATGAAAAGAGCAGAGGCAATGTCTTCTCTCCACTCAGAAGAACTCAACGAACTACACCCGGCAAGTTTGGTTGCTGATATGCTAAAATGCAAGATAAATATTATGGGAAGTCTTCTCTCAAGGAAATAATTTAGACTGCATACTTTATACTTGATTGAAAAATTCCTTTTAATGTTGGAAGCTGAATATTACTTCAGTGATTCCATTTGTAATATATTCTACCATTTCTTCACATAGCTGGATTCCTAGAGAGGGAAGCAAAGATCACCGACTTGGTAAGGCAAATGTGGAAATCGTATTGAACTTCTAAAAACATATGACCACTGTTTCAGCAAACCTGCATTTACCTACTTGGCAGTGTTACTGTTGGTACAGTCTTGTATGTCTAATAGATTAGAAGTCTCCTGAGAGCAGAATTCATGTTTGTTGTTCTTCACTGAACCCCTGGTTCCTAGGATATTACTTCAAGGACTCACCAACCAAGTGTAAATATTTTTTGAATGAGAAAATAAACTATTAAAAATCTGGGATCTACATCCAGATGAAGCTGATAATTCTAGAGATGACTCATGTTTGTGGAAGTCCAAGAAATATTGTCTTTTGTAATGCTGGGAAGAAAGTTGATGTGGATCATTGAAAGGAAGATCGCAAGCCAGTGAGTCTTTAACTTGGGGCAGATACATAATGTTCTAGGTTAAATGTAGAATGGATTTCACCTTTAAAACATCCAAAATGAACTACATCTGAGAAGGAAATTAGGACAAATAATTTGCAAAAATTTGAAGCTACCAATAAATGGCATAGAAACACACACACACACACACACACACACACACACAGGAATACAAGTTAAAATGAAAATCTCAATAAGATCACTGGATTCATCACAGGCTTAGTAACCTGGTTGTGATATTATACTATAATTTCACAAACAGCACCGGGAAAAACTGGGCAAAATATGCAAGGAGCCTGCTGTGGTTTGTATATGGTTAGCTCCTTGAGAAACTCACTGAAATTTAATCCCCATTATGAGATATCTATACAGGCATGGCCCAGCAGAACACTGAGGAGGTGGTTTGGTTCTGAACTCATGACTATATTAATCTGTTTGTGAGACTAACAGGCCAGTGAGTTAATGGGTTGCCTTGAGAGGGACTGTTGTTTAAAAACCAGTTTGGTTAGGTTTCTTCTGCACTCCTTGTCTCTTGCCATCACCAGAAGCAACCTCTTGACCTTGGTTCAGACCCACGGGCCAAAAGAAAACTTTTCTTTACAACTTACTTCTCTGTGGTATTTTGTTGTTAGCCACAGAAAATGGGCCAAGAGAGAACTTCTCTATAACATTTCTTACAACTGCATGTGAACCCATAATTATTTCAATAAAAAAGCCAAAAAATATGACACCGAAAGAAACTTGTGACAGTTCTCATCAAAACTGTCAAGATCACCAAATTGGGGGGTACCCAACTATGATGGGACTAAAGCAACTCTGACTGTATTTCTGGGAGATTTCTCAGCTTCTATGATGGAGCAGATGCTTCAAATGGATGTTTTTTTTCAGAGTCAAAACTGGGATCCACAAAATGTTAAAAATTGTCGAAGACTTAAAGTAAAGAGAAAGAATTCATAAAATTGTCAAGAAAAGCTGATACGACTTCTTTTTCTGGTCAATTATTTTTTCAGCATTTAGTTATCTGTTTACTTGCTTATGTTTGTAGTCAGATAACTTTTATGATGTTTTATTATGTTGGTTGGCTCTTCTGTTACCTTTTGTTTTGTAAAAACCATACTGGAAGCAATTATGCCTGCACATCTCCATTTATTTTCATCCCTGGCTGTTAAATTTTATTCTCGAGGTTTATATAACCCAGATGTTTATATTTTTAACTTTATCAATCTTTTGCTTTTATTTTTCCTAATTTAAAGTCTTAATTAAACAAAGACATAGGCTAAAATGTTTATCCAAAAAGTACAGTCAGATGGGTTTCAATTTATAAACAATTTTTGTTTAGGATGACTAAAGTAGCTATGTTGAGAACACGTTTCAGGTCTTTTGACTATCTTTTACTATGTTATCTACTGTTGTATCTCATAATTCTGCACATCTAGTTTCATGTATGGTCGGATTCATTCATTTTTATAATATCTTTCATTACAATGAGTGTTTGACATAGCAGGTGAAAAATTCCCTTCAACTTGATTGTGTGACAAAGTCAATGCTTCCCTTCGTTTATGTTATATTTTAAATTTACCAAGATGTATTCAATTTTTATATATTTATAGCAATAATATAACTGTAGTTGTTTTATTTTAAAATTTTGCTTCATATATTTATTGGGTATGTAAAATTTGATGGTTTGATATATACTCATTGTGGAATGATCAAATCATATGTATAATTCTTAAATTGTACATTTTTACTTAGTATTATACCATTAGGCTTTTCTCACTTTTGTCCTGCAGATACATTCATTTATCTTTTATTCATTGAATTAATATTTAAAAATTCTTACTAAGTGCCTGGCACCATGGTCAGGGTATTTTAACTGGGGCCTGGCTGATACCTTTCAAGTCAGTTTAAAATACCCATTTCAAGGTTACTTAATAGTCAGTAATGTTTCCCCTGATTATAGATACAAGTAAAGTTCATAATAAGCTCACCCAAAATGCCATCAAGTAGTCATCATAATATTCATTTAGTCTTTACTGATATACACAGACATTTCTTGTAAAATGACCAATAGGGATAAGTCATCACTATTCTTATTTTCAAAATGTAGATAAAATTTTAACAGAACCATTGCCAAACCTGTCATTCAATTTTCCTACAAGTGTTCAGTAAGCTAACATATGCTGAAAACTGTCAGTGTTGCCACACATGAAAGGAGTCTGCATACCCATTAGTAGGTAGAATTCATATGACATGATAGACCAGGCTGATCCCATCAGGAAGCTGAGCAAGAATTAGGAACAGCACATTCTTGCTGTCCAAATGAAATGTATCGTGTTCCCCTGATACTCTGCAGGCTGACCCTCTAATGACAGTAAAACTCAATGTACCGGAGCCTTTGCTTGAGAAAAATAGAAAGAGGAATGGAAGATTTGGCTAAGGGAGCATTTTCTAAAACATCAGGATGTAGTAAATGGGTGATGTGAAAGTCTGAGAAACATTATAAAGTCAAGATGTTTGTCTTTGCTCTCCCACTTGGCCTCATTTAAGGAAAAGACAAGTTGTCACTGGAAGATACATGCTTAGACTCTCTCAGTGTCAGAAACAAAAGTCATATTTCTCTTTGGGAACTTGGCCTTATGTGACTTTATTGTTGCTGACCTGCAGTTGGTCAGGCCAGAGTTACCCAGGCCACGTCTGGCAGCAAAGGGGAGGACTAGGGACCTGAGGAAATGAGCTCACAAAGGACTTGCAGCAGATGTGGAGTTGGGCTCAGTTCTGTGACTGCTGAGAAAGAGATTCACTGAGGGATGGGCTTACACTTCCTGGGGAGTGATAAGCAGATGAACAATTTACTTCTGAGTTTCTGCTGATGAAATGTTATTGCTTGAGATTCCATCTTCAGAATCACCTGAGGAGAATCTTGGTTAAAGACTAGACCCTTTACTCAATTCTTTCAAGCTGTAAGAAGACCTTTGCTTATCCTCACGAAGACATATAGAAGTCTTGAACCTCTTTCTTGACTGGCTCCTTGACTCAATTTTCTTTGTTGGCCACTGAGCTTTATATTATTTGAATGTGAGTTCTGCAGTCTTTGGAAAGCTTCAGCATTCTGGTCATGTTCTGGTTTTGAAACAAAGATTTGGGTCCTTGAGAAAGAGGAGTTCCCCAGGGTTGGGCTTTATGCCTTAAAGACGTTACAGGGGCTGACTGCATTCTTAGTTCTGATCTTGTTGCTTTCGTGGTAAGGGAAGGCAGTAGGGAAATCAGTTAACAAAACCACTGGAGTCTGTTTCTGGGCAGAGAGGATTCAGTTTCCTCATTGTTTTTAAAGGTTGGCAGTTTTTAGAGGAGTTCTCATGGCATTGTGAACTGCCCTCTATTATTTCCTTGGGCCTGAGATCCACAGATTTGTTTCTAAAATAAAATTCATTCAATGCTCAGACTGATGAGCACCTTCTGACTGTGAATTCTCACATACTTTCTCAGCCCATGACATGAACATTCTGGAAAGTGTGGATGATGCCAGAATATAAAAGGATGCATTTTGAGTTTTAGTACATACTTTCTTCAGGTAAAGGCTGATAGTCTAAGTTATAAAAGCAATATTTTTTCCAAGAGCTGATTTGAGCTGAGCTCTTGTGAGACATTTTTTTTGAGAGGGCATAATTTTTCTTGCTAGTATTATTATTATTTTAGATACAGCAGGATTTGCCTTCCCCAGGGAACTACCTCTATGATCAGGGGATCTTTTAGATCTGTTATGAATGACCTGAATGTTTAGAACTGCTACAAACAAACAAGTCCTAATTCACTAATATGGCTAAGAGCTGATAACTAATGGGCCCTGCCATCAATGTCAGCTGGTTCTATTGGATTTAAAACTGACAGTTGATCAAACAAACAAATAGCCCCATAAAGGACAGGTTTAATCTACAAACGGAAGTCTTTGGTTGAGGTTCCCAATGGAAATCTCTAAGGGGCTGGTGATTCAGCTGGTGGATCTGATTAAAAACCAGAAGTAATAAACCCCAAGGAAAGATAAACTACAGTCTTCAGTGAATGGGGCTTAGGATCTTGATTCAGCCATTCTCTCTGTCAGGACAGCTGCATTCAAAATTTGGATTAAGCAAACAGGTAGCTTTTCTTCCTTCTCTTTGAAACCATCTTCCCATCCATTCCACTCCACGGGGTGTGTTATTTTGATTTGCTTTATAAACTCAAAATTAGAAATGAATATTTATTAGTCATACTTCCAGCAAAACGTCATTCACTGTTGTTGAACAATATCTATGTAATGTATTATGTCTCACATAATAAATTTGTATGTTACATCTTTAGTATATGCTAAACATGCAGTTAGAATGAGGTCAACTTCTTAAGTTCCATTAGAGGATATGTGAACTGTTTGAATCAGACTAGAAGTCAGATTCAGACATAAATAAAAATATCTTCAGAAAATCCAAGTCAAGGATTCCTAAATCTCCACATGACAGAAAAGATTATTTTTCATTTTTTCCTGAATATGCAGCTTATGCCCTGAGTATACAGCTTATGTCTTTGTCATTAATAACTAAAAATTTAGAAAAACAAAGAAGAAAAACTAAAACTCAGTCTAATTCCCTTTATAACAGAAAAGACTAAAACAGGAATATAATTAAGAAATGTAATACTTAAGTACTAAAAATTATAAAATATCACTGAAAGAAATTAAAGAAGATTCATTGGAATGAAAAGATATCCTATGTTCATGGATTTAGGAGACTTGGTATTATTAAACTGATAATATTTCTCAACTTGATCTACAGATACAATGCAATCTGTGTCAGAATACTTTATTTATTCCCAAAATTCATATGAAAACTCAAAGAACCCAGAATAGCCAAAACAGTCTCAAGAAAGAAGAATAAAGTTCAAAGATTCATGCTTTCTGATTCCAAAATTGTTACAAAGATAATAATCAAGACAATGAGTAGTGTACTATAAATCAGTAAAATAGAATTGGAATATATAATTTAACCCTTACATTTATGCTCAACTGATTTTCAACAGTGTATCAAGACTGTTCAATAGGAAAGACAGTCTTCTCAACAAATATCTCTTAGACTACTAGATAAGCACATAGAAAAAAATGAAACTGAGCTGTTTATGTTACGCAGTGGAGAAGAATTAGCACAAAAGGGATTGAGACTAAATATAAAAACTAAGCTATAAAGCTTTTTGAAGAAAACATAAGCATAAATCTTTGTGATCTTAGATTAGGCAATGTTTTCTTAGGTATGTGTCTTGGTTACTTTTCTTTCATTGCTGAGACAAAATACCTGATGCCCAAAATTAGAGAAGAAAAGGTTTATTTATATTACAGGAGGCCACACGAGGTTCCAAAATGGTGGTGGCCATACCAGATTCTAGAATAGTGGCAACACAGAGAATCTGTTCCTCACAATCAGGTTCAGAGTGCCAAGCTATCCAGGCACTTGACCCCTACAGCCAAGAGAGATGAAACCCTGCTCCAGATGGCAGCAGGCCTCAGCATCATGCACGTGGTGCTGGTTTTAGGTACATGGATAATGCACATGTTCAGGTTAGAAGGGCTTCCATCCCAATTTCAGAGGGCCTGGGAGGCCAGGCAGTGTGCTCCTGTGAGGGCAGTGTGTGAAGCTGTGAGTGTGAAGCCAAAGGTGCAGTAGAGATCCCAGAAGTTTGAAAAAGCCAGGAGTGTGGATCATTTAAGGAAAACTGCAAGAACTGAGGAGAGTGGGCCTAAGAGAGAAGCTATGGGAACTAAAACCCTTGGAAGCTCCATGGGGGTGGAGTCACTCAAGCCTTTTGGAGCTCACAACCAAATTGCTTCAGATACTGAGCATGGAATTCCAGGGCTTAACATTTACCCTGCTGGATTTTGGACTTCCTTTGGTTAGCTGTATTTATATTACAGTTTTTTGAAGGTTTCAGTCCATACTTGGCTGGCTCCAAGGCAGGGTGGCATGGCTGAGGGGCAGCTGTTCATGGAGACCTCAAGCAATAAGAGCAAAAGGGCAAAAAAGAGGAAAAAACATGCCTTCTTCCCTCCCTTATTTTGTATGCTGGTTCCGCCCCTGGGCAGGTGCAGCACTCACACCACCAATCCCAGTGCTAGACAATGAACCAATCACAAATGCTAGATTCAGCCACCTCCATGACTACATGAGGCTTGGGGGGCCACCTAGACACAAACCATAACAGTATGATTCTCAAACCACAGGAACTTAACAAAAATAAAAGCCTCCATTTCAAAAGACACTTGATAGAATTGAAAAGACAACTCAGGGTGTGGAAAAAATACTTGCAAATTGTATATCTGGTAAAGCATCTAAATGAAGAATACATAAAGGCTTTTACAACTCTATTTCAAAAGACAACCCAAATAAAAACAGGTAAAGGATCTGAACAGACATTTATTCTAAGAAGATAAACATATAACTAACATGTCTTTAAAAAGCAATGTGTTAGTTACCTGGAAAATGTAAATAAAAATCACAATGAAATGCCATTTCATGCCCATGAGGATGGCTAAACTTAAAAAGACAGACAATAACAGATGTTGAAGTGGATACAGAGAAATCAGCATCCTAATTTACTGCTGGTGGGATTGTAAAATGGTGTAACCACATTGGAAAGCTTTTTGGCAGTTCCTTGAATTGATGAACATAGAATTATTATGTAAATAGTGACTCCATTCCTGGGTATATAACCAAGAAAGTTCAAAGTATATATCCATATAAAATCTTGTACATAATTTTCATAATAGGATTATTTATAAAACTCAAAAAAGTAGAATAGCAAAAGGTCTATGAATTGATGAACAAATGAACAAAAAGTGGTATATCCATGTTGTGGCAAGTTACTGTACAGCAAAAAGAATCAAAGTGCTAAAGTGTTCTACAGTGTAGATGAATCTTCAAAATATTATTCTAAATGAAACTAACCACAAAAGGCCATATATTCTATGATTCTTTATTCGCAAATACTCAGAATAAGCAAAACTATAGAGTTAGGAAGTAGATTAGTGATTGCCAGGGGTTAAGGGTAGGGAGCAATGGGAATCTCTGATAGCCAGTATGGAAATTCCTTGGGAGTGATAAAAATTAGATATTATACATATTGTACAACGCTGCGGATATGCTGAAAACTCTGAATTTTATAGTTTAAGAGTGAATTTTCTGGTATGTGAATTATATTTCAGCAAAGCTGTTACTTAGAAAAGCAAATGAGTTAGTCACCACTTGTAAATAAAGGTGTGACTTGTAAAAAAGAAACATAACTCAGCGTGAGACCATAGTATATAGAACTAACTGCTGTTAACATGTTGGGGTGACTGTATACACATACTTATTATTTTCACACACAAAATTATGATCAAACAATGCATTCTGTGTGTACTTTTCATTTTTATTTTAAGGAGGTAACAATATAGATTTCCCCAGGAATATAAAATACTCTTCTAAAGCAGTTTTTTAAAGGGTGAAAAATACATCATTGGGTATATTCAGGATAATTTTACGAGACTTAGCTGAATATTTTTATTTTAATAGTTATCTGTTCATGCTAGCATGTACTGAAAAGTATAATTTGCATACCAAATTCATGATGTCATTGATACCATTACTTAGAAAGAAGATAATATAGGACTGTATGTTTTAAAATGGCTCAACTAGAAAAAACATATTTGTGTGTAATAGAGCTAAATATCTGTAGGATAAAAATCCTGAAGTAAAATAACTGGAGTTTAAAAATACTACCACAAAACATGACTTAACAACATTATGTGGCATGGACATGCCATGGCTCCATCCTAATCGATGTGCCATTGCTTTGTTTACAGTGAGGAATTGTTTCTCTGGTGAGTTTGTCCATAGTCCAGTTGATTCCCTACTGTCCATGACTGGCCAGGGGTCATCATGGAGGCTGAGAAAATAGCCTTCCTAATGATCCTCCAAGCTTAGAACAAACATTTTCCTAGCGATCCTCCAACTTTAGAATGTAAGTTTACTGGGTGGATGTACTTGGATTTAAAAGCTACAGAGTCTGACGGTATGGCAAGAGGAAAGAGGGGCAGCAAATAGTCCTGATGAGCTAAACCACTTCCCTTTCCTTGCCTGCTCCTTGGCCTCCACATCCTGACTCTCCAGGATTCATAAAACCTGGCTCCTGTAACAGCGTCCAGGAAAACTTGGGGCTCTTCCCACAAGCCACCTCTCATTCTCACTGAAACCCCTTCTTCCCCTTCTTTCTTCCTCCTCTCCCTTCTCTCTCAAGCAAAGACTTTCAGAGCAGCTCTGAGAAGGACAAAATAATCTATGTTTAAAAGGCAGCACCATGTATTTAGAAATAACCTGTTTTCAGGAAATTCAGAACAATCTTCATAAAGTTATGCTAGAGCTAGCCAATTTCTCTTTTAGGGTCACTTGTTTGTATTAATAGAACTCCATCTGCATAAAGTGACAGTCTACGTTCCTGTTCCCCCGTCTGTCACCAGATGGAGACTTGGTCAATGTGGGATGCTGTCTTTCACACAGATGCCAGCATATATAAAAAGACAAGTTATTGGTGGGAATTATAAGAGATGGAGATTAGGACCATTCTAAAACAGACTTGGATCTCTGCTTTTGACACAGGAAATGTTGTTTACGCCATTTCAGTGGGATTGCCTAAAATATACCAGTTCCACGCGAAGATAATTACTTACACTACTTACTAACAGATCATGCATTCTTCCAAGTGAGTTTTTTTTTTAAAAGAAACCTTCCAGTGAATGCTTATTTATTTATTTATCTTTTAGTCTCATTTTTTTCTTGACTATGGAGACTTTAAGAAACAATTAATAAAAGTAATAGAAGTGAGCCCAAGAAACCAGATCTCTCTAGAAACCTGTTGGCTGAAATGCAGCTCTCCTGTTTCTCTGTGCCCCTAAGCTCAGACTATTGGCTCTGCTAAATCAGACAGTCATGGAAATGAAGCCTGAAGCTTTGATACACTTCTGACAGAGTAAATGAATGAAATGGTGCATGACTTTTTTTTTTTAATCCCAAAGAGCACCTGGAAATAAGGATCTGTCTGTTAGTCTTTAGACCTGAAATCAGCTGATCTGGGAAGACTGGAAGATGTACTTCCCACCCCATTTGATAACACAGGCAGAAGCATCTCAGACCCTACAACCAGACCAAGATTTTCAGGTGTGTCCTGAACACCTGAACACATGTCATTGTGAAACCTCTGCGTTTACCTAGCCCATTTGCTGCCTTCTATTGGAATTTCCCGGGTCATTTTCTAGACTATCATATTTTATGATTGTCGCCTTTGTGGTTTCAAGAGGATTGTTCCATTCCCATGCCTCAAATCTATTTTCAGGCAGGTTGGAAGATGAAGGGATAAAGGCACAACATAAGAGAGACTGACTTTTTTTTGAAGAGCATATAAACAAAGAAAATAAAACAGAATAGAGTCAATCACCACAAAACAATGAACATGGTACATGACTTCTAAACAGGGTAAAAGGGAATCAATAATGGCTACCATAATGTCTCTTGTTATCTTCAAACTAACTGCCCATACCACCAGGGATAAATAAAATCAAACAAAATAGAACAGAAAATCACTAACAAAACAAAACAAAACAAAACAAAACAAAACAAAACAAAACAAAACAATGAAAGCAATACAGAACTTCAAGATACTAGTAAAACAGCAGAGGCTACCATAATGCTTTTTGTTATCTTCAGAATAGTTGCCTACACCTTCAGACATATTACAATAAAACAACACAGAATAGAGTAAAATCAATCAAAACAAAACAATGAAAGCCATACAGGGTTTCTAAACAAGATAATTGGAAATCCTTGATGGCTGCAATTAAATATTTTGTTATCTTTGAAATAGCTGTCCATGCCATCAAGTATAATAAAATCAAAACAGAATAAAACAAAACTAATCAGAACAATGAAGATGTTATGAGTTTCAAATCATGATAATAGATTAA